>CAUJNA010003253.1:358501-596001 GCA_963377175.1 Effrenium voratum | reverse complement strand
CCAGAGGTCCAGGAGTCATTTTTGGGCGCTTGTTGTTTTTCTTCTTTTTCTTTTTGCCCAAATCCTTACACCAGCCATGCAAACCAACTGAGGGTGAAGCGATCTTCCAGGTCTAGAGGCGGAGTCTGGGTAGCTTGGCTTCGGTTGGACCTATGCCCGAGGCCGACGGGCTTCGAGGCGCGGGCTCCGTTGAATCAAAAGTTGTGGGGTTCTCTTGTCTCACTCCCGGAGTTCCGTTTCGGACTTGAGAAAATCATTTTTTGGGAGGATCAAAATTAAACGATCGGAGGGGCAAGCCGCAGGTTTTGGCCCAGGTTTCCACTTACCAGGGTTCCATTTTGGTACCGGTTTTTTGAGCCACAGCCATTTTTTGGGATCAATTATTTACTGGTCGACTTTCTCTGAGTCCACGGAAGTGACCAAATCAGAGGAGAGGTCGCCCATGTATTTCCGGGGTCCAGGCAAAGGCTGGATGGCTTTCTTTTGGTCCCCGTGGGCACCCTTCCAATTGTTCCAGTTTGGTTGAACATTGATGGAGCCTAACTGTTTTTTCAGGTTGATGAAACATATGCGGATTGCGCTCGTTTAGTTTGGTTCCTTTCTTAATTGTCCAGTAGAATCCACGGGGTGGGTTGGGAGTAACATTGTCCGATCTACGCTCAGGTTTGGCTGGTTCGTTGCGCCATGGGGTCATTTCCGACGTCGCCATAAGCACGACCCGCATCCATCGACCCGCAATTTTTGCCGCGGCACGCCTGCTGGATTCTTTTGAGTTTTTGTTATCAATCTCTCTCTCTCTCTCCCTTTTCTTAGAACATGTTTTCTTTACCCACCCCATCTCTCTCTCTCTCTCTCTCTCTCTCCCGCTCTTTTCTTAAAACATGTGTTTTACACTCCCCTTCTTAAAACATGTGTTTTACACCCCCCCCCCCCCCGGCCCCCCCCCACCAATAGTGTTGCTGGGCCATTCCGCAGGCCTTTATGCCCCACGAGTTCGTGGCCGGCACGGCGCAGAAGGTCAAGCTCATGCCGGACCTGGTGCCGGAGCACGAGAAGGCGAGCAAGGTTCGCGTTGGGAAGCTTGGGCATGTGGATGGCTGCAAAATTCATTTGGCACCACCTAAAAAACCACGGGCCTCAAAGCGTAAAATACTGTGGATTGGTGCGAAATCCTGCTAAGGACCTCTGAAATGATTCGATTCCCTTGCAAATAACAACAAACGTGGTGGTTTCAACCATGCTATCATTTCGTGGTGCGAAATGGATTTCGTATGATTCGCCCATCCACAGTGTTTTTTTTGCGGGGCTGGTTTCAAAGGAAAAACCAAAAGGAACTAAGAAGAGCAACTGGCTGTTTCTCAGTAGGGAATTAAGAGCTGTTTGGGGAATGAACCGGAAGGAGAGGGAGCGACCCAAGAATGGTGCACAGAGGATCATTCCCTCACTATTGGGAACCAGCAAGACAAGCGAATGTGCCTCCTGAAATCGATTCCAACAACTAGTTGCGCTTGTTTCGTGTTTTCCATTGCAACCCCATCCAGCTTCACTGCATTGCACCGTTTGCCATGGCCTTACGTTGCCATGATGCATTGTGGAATCTTCCGAATCAATGCGCGTGTATTGCCATTGCAACACAGGACGTTTCACGCCAGCTGCAGATGTTCTAGTAGGACGTCGTCGTCGAGGGCTTTGCATGGTCTAAAAAGGGCTCCCCGTTTTGGATTGGTGTTGCTAAGCCCAAAAGGGCAACAGGGCTTAATCCTTGCCTTGAGTGGCTCCTGTTGCCCTGGCATTCGTCACGCCTGCTGATCCTGAGTCTTTGTCAGCGCTGAAGCGCCTCTGAGCTGTACTGTGGATAACCGAAATCCACGCCGATCGGCACCAGATAGAATGGATGGAACCCTACTGCTTCACATGATGCAAGTGCGCGGTTTTTGGTTGGGTTGGCATGCGCTGCACTATCCAAGAGGATGTTCCCATGTTTGCACCGCATCAGGTCGACCTCCTGGCATCACGAGGTTGAGAACCTACTTATGGTTGGGACGGAGGCCTACTAGACTTCATCTATCCGGGGTTTGATAATACAGATGCACCCTTGATACTGTTGATGAACGGAATCCTGGTTGATAGGTGTCGAACCAGAAGTTTCTACGGGAAGTCGCCAAATCGCCATCCAAGACAGAATTTTGGCTAATCTTCTGCATAGTTTCCCATAGCTGGTCTCTTGATTTTTTTAGGAGTCACAAGTGGGAAACACTAGCTTCAAATTGCCCCCCTAGCGGGCGATTCCTGTAATTACACCTATGGCAAGCTTGCCTGACAAACCAAGAGCTTATGAGGAGTGTTCCTTTCTGTTGCTGAGTTGGGAGAAGTCGTGACATATTCCAGTGAAAGTGTCACTTTTGGCAAGGGATCAACGAAGCACCAAAGTGCAAGTAGACGCCGCCATTCCCTTTCTGTGCTTATGCAAGAATAGGCAGACATGTGCTACTCTCCCACCCCTTTTCACATGCCGTTCGACGTCGGGGACTCCGGTCCCAGCCGGGTTCCGGCGGTGAAATTCGCGTGACCTGCTGGCAGGCGGCCGGGCCGAAACGCAAGGAACAGGCAGGGCGTGACCTTTAAAATCCCATGGGTGGCATTTGGGAAGCGACGGTGTTTCAACCCCCAGAAATGCTACCCCAAAACCATGCGCGTCCTTTTTAGGTTAGTTCGGTTAAAAATACATCGCACTGGTTTAGATGGGTTTTGCTCCATTTACCAGAGCCATCTATTTTTCCAAAAGGCCCATGCCCAAAACAGAGACGCAAATTTGGGGCTTCCAATTTGTTGAGCCGGAGTGATTATTTTTAGCCCTGCGGTTTTGGGGCTCGGAGCCCAAGAATATATTTTGTACCTTCCAGCGCTGTATTGGCACAGCTGTCATAAAAGTCTCGATGTGTGGTCCAAAGTCCAAAGGTCCTGTACTTCGGGTGTTTCAGGATGTAGGGAACACTCAAAAGCATGGTTGGTGAACATAAGTCCCAACCGAAAAGATGTTCACCAAAGCGTCCCCAATTAATACTCATACCCAAATCAGCTCTGCTTTTTCGTGTGTGGTCGAGGTCCTGCAAGCAGGTGGTTCTACCTGGTTTCATGGGGTTTGTGGTTCTACACTCCCTCAGAACTTAGAAGCTCCCCCAGACGGCCGCTGCAAATGGGTTACCAAGTCTTCTATTTCGGGGTCCGTCCATTGGAGCTTCCAATGGAATCGTCTGGGGCTTGCGGTGGGCCTATAAAAACCTTCATATAACAATGTGGTACTGTATCAAAAGCTTGAGCGCTGGTCTCTTCTGAACATCCCTGAAATCTCAGCCCTTCTTTCAAACAGATGGTTGGCCTGGCTCAGCAGCCATATAATAAAAATCCCCTTTTTGATTGGTGGCCCCACTAAACTTCAGGAACCGCCAAAAGACTGGGTTCCCTTCCATCTTTCGGGTGGATCATGGGCAAAACTTTCCTTTAGAAACAGAGGTTTGATTCTTGTATTTGCTTTGCTCAGTTGCCAGCCAACCTTTCGTGCAAACGAATGGGATATACAGACAGTATCCCTTGCGAATTTGCAGCAAGGTCTCTTGGGAATCGACGGGACTCCGACTCACCTTGGTCTTTCAAGTAAAGCAAGCAGTTTTGCAACTAGCTACCTTTCGAAAGGAGAAGCACCAGCAAACCACGTAAATTCTGCCAAGGTTTTCCTCCTAGTTGGAAATGAAGGGTTCCTGTCAGTGTCGAAATGGGTGTTTCTCAACGAAGGGTCCTGTCCTTTCAATCCACTTGGGAGTCACTCTGATCGTGAAGCAATGGGGCCAGCCGAACAAGGTTCTCTCACAGGGTGGAAATTCTAGAGGAAAACAGCTTATTCATGGTGTTTTGGGGCCATTCTCCTGTCGATGTTCCCACCAAACCCTTTGATTCTCACAAAATGAGAGACCCCACTCCCGGATCAAACTGCCAGGACCTGCCGGAGGAGCTCCCGCGGGCCAAAGCCACAGATGGCTCGTCTGTTTTGGAATTGGTGCCCGCTTCTGGGAGATTGCAACGGGACACCAAAAGGGAACACCGCTATTTTGGGGGTCACCTAAAAAAAATCGTACCATGGGCCTGTCTTTGTGTGATGGACCCTTCTTGGGGTTGGTGTAACAGTAAACCAAAGGGAAACCACTCGTTTTTTGGACAGTACCCTAAAACGCACACACACACACTCAAACATTGGACGGTGTAGAATTTAAGACTGATTTAATTAACCATCTCACGCTCACCCAACTAAAACCTTTTTATTAAATAACCAATTTTATGTAAACCCTTCAGCGAAACCAAACATTTGGGGGTTCCCAATTTTGGGACACCTCCTCAAGTTGAGTTCTAACTTGCAGAGGACGTTCTCATGTTACTTGAAAGGAAGTCATTTGTTAGAATTGATTAGGGTCACCCAGACCAAACCAGGCTAGAAGAATTGGTCGGTTTACCCTTGTCGTGCGACAGGGATTTCGGAGCAACCCTGGAACATTCGCCCAAAACAAGATTTGTCTTACACATATGTGGTTTTATTTGGGTTTCATGTAATTCAGTGAAAAACCAATCGGTTCACATCCCATATACCAAAGAAGCCACATCTTTCTGGAGGTGGGGGCTCATCATCCCTATGAAATATGGGTGATAAACTACTGTAGTAGGTCGTTTGTCCCGTTTGTCCATCGGGTTTCTGGTAGCCTTCTCCCCATTTTTCCATGGGGTTTTTCATCCATCAAACGACGTGGTGCCTGGCGCGGAAGCTTTGCAGCAGGGTTAGCGGAAGGTTGAGGAATGTCAGAAGCCAAAAAGAGAATTAAAGCACACACACACACTCACTCACCTCAGACTCATATCCAAAACATTGCTTTCAGAGGTACATGTGCTTCAATGAAGGACGGATGTTTACCGAATACGCTTGTAACGGCTTCTTCGAGTTTCCCCATCTACCCTCTATTCGGAAGTCTTTCGGGGGGGGGGGCTTCCCTGAAAGGAAGGTGCTTAGGTTTGTGGACTTTTAGAGTTGGTTTCGTGGTTGGGTTTCCAAATTTCACCCACAAGTCATTCACATGTTTGCAAACGGATCCGAAAACGGTCAGCTGAGAATTGCCGAAAAAGGTTTCCTTTGTGTTCCCCAAGCAAAAAGCAAAAACAACTTCCCTCCATTCTAGGAAGAACCTTCCCGCAAGAAATGTAGACTCCCCACTTCCCCAAGGGGTTTCCTTGGCGCCATTTTGGGGGGTTTTCCTTTGAGGCCCCCCCAGCCCACCGGACTCCGACCGCTCTCCGATCGCTTCCGCTTCTGAGGTCCGGACCTTGGACGACGAGGACTCGGGGCGCTTCGGCGCCCAGCAGCGGGATCCGCAGCTCCTGCGGCTCGGGGCGAGGAGCGGCCGGCTCGGAGCGCGCCGGGTCTGGGGCGAGCGAGGTGCCGTCCACCCCGGCAAGCCCCAGATCTGGGACAAAAGGGGCAACAGGGGGTTGAAAATCCCAAAACGCAAAAGGGGGGGAACTGGGGTTAGACCCATACTTATGTTAGGTGGTTTGAGCAGACAATTAGACAAAACCATTTCACGCCAATTGGGGTGGATGAAGCCCTATGAATACTTGACCATCTGCCAAGTGGTGCCGACCGGCGTGCATTTTGTGCATCCCTCTGGCCGTGCCGTTGTTTTTGCAGGTGCCCTTTTTAAAGGGGTGAATAGGTGGTTCATAAAAGGGAAATCACATAGAACCCTCCAATAATTCAGCCTTCGAAGGAATGACTGCTCCCTAAGGAGCGTAGCGTGGATACGCCTGTCATAGGCCCGCAACCTGGATGGGAAGTGTAGCCCCGAAGGATTTTTCAGCATGACAACCACTGAAAAGCCACTGGCCACGGTGTTTGTGCAGTTTCTCCAACCAGGAGATGACACAAACAAGTATGTCTGGGGTCTCCTGCAAAACTGTTTTCTCCGGTACTTCTGCCATCCGCGTTTTTTCTCCCCCTTTTGGTTTCGTCCTTTTCTCGTCCGGCAGGATGGACGAAAAGCTCGACAAGTTGGAGGCCATCCGGTTCCTGCGGTGTGTTTCGCCTGTTTTTTGGAAGTGGTTGGGTTTCCATGAAACCCACAAGTTACACTTTAGGGGATCTGAAAACGGACAGCCCGGTAAAGATGCATGCAACTGCATGTTTGTTTTTTGCTGCTGAGCATAGAAGCCACGGACAAAACCTAAGAACACTATTTTAATAAGGAGACGTTGGTTGGCATTTGTAAATTACACAAACCCGCTAAAGGACAAGGACCCCGGAATCCCCTCCCCCCCCCCTCAAAAGAAGAAGAACAAAAACAGGAAACATTAAACAGGAAAAAACACCGATAGCGTTAAATAAGCTGCTAAGGCCAAGGAAGAGGTTTCGTAAGTCCCTCCTATGTATTCGTTCGTTCGTATTTTTGGGGGGTTCAGCTTGGTACTCAAGCAGTTTGTCTTTGGCAGCTTGAAGGTATCTGATGGATTCCTGCAAATCATGAGAGTTGCACAAGATGGAATCTCACATCTTTTCTGATGCCCACGATATCACACGTTTGCTAGGAAGCGTGCTTTGCAGGGAAAGTGGCAGGCGTTTGGCATGTGGGTTTGTTTGTTTTCCACTGATAGTGGATCTGTCTCAAAATAGTGGCATGTGCATTTCTGAACCATCAGTGGCTTGATGTTTGCGCCTCACAAATTGCAGTTTTCCTCTTGGTTTGCCTTTAAACCCACCCCAAGAAGTGCACCCTCAAGCCACACACTCACACACACCCATGGCATATTGTGCTCAGTGACCGAGAAACCGACGAATCGATGGATCCCCTGGCTGGAGGCCTCACTTTCTTGGTCGAACTGGCGGGCATCCCGTGAGCATGGGATCCTTGACCCATCCATAGACCTTCCCCAAGGTTCCCGGACTTTGCAGGTCCATGGCTTCCATATGGGGTGTGCCTTTTTTGAGGGAGCTCTCTTGTGAAACCCCTCTCTTCTCTCTTCTCCTCTTCTTTTTCTTTTTTGTGGGGGGGGGGAGGTCTAAATGCTTATCTTGACACATACCCGTATGGGCTTTACTATGACCCCTTCCCCAAATAGGACATACCCCTAAAAATAGCGGCTATATATGGGTTATAGCATCCACATATACATGCATATAGAGCCTATAGGTGTGGTGTGTGTAAGTTGACCCTTAGACAACAAGAACAGGTAATACCACCTCGAAAATTCGACATCGACCCCCCCTCCTCGACCCCATTGTTTTCAGGTTGTTTCAGGTTTCGCAGATCAAATCGAAGACCGCCCCTCCATCCACCAGGATCGCTTCCTCACAGGTGTCGGGCCCTCGGGTCTCCGATGGGATTCGGAGCCCCTTTTGGCTTGTGTTTAATCAAGGTGGCGTTTTAGGGATGGGAGATACTGTGGATGGACAAAACACATTTTCCTGCACCACTTTAAAGCCATGCGGAAACCATTGTTTGTTAATATTTACCGGGGAATCATCATTCCAGGGTTTCTTGGGTGGTGCAGGATTTCGTCCATCCACAGTATGTAGATTATACAGCACTTGTATAAGGGGAAATACCACCTAAGGGGTATATACTGCGCTACAAGCTTATGCAATGGTTTGATCCCAGCTTTTCCATTGCGCTTGAGGCAATCAAAGTTTGATGAACCTCTGAGTGCAGGTCATGAAACGCTGATGACAGGAACACCGCCTCTTGGTTAAAACGACGTGCGCCTAGAGACACAGACAGTTAGGATCTATGGATGGACATCTCAGCAAACAATGGACCAATTTGGGTCAAGTGCCATGCGAGGGGCTGTTGCGGACTGCGTTGTGAAAAAGGAAATTCGGAAGTTCCCTGCGATGGAGGGGAACTTGAACAGGCAAATCGTCTACCAAAGGTGCCAGGTCAGTGTGAGGGAGGACACATTGTTGGCTCTTGCTCCCTCGTCTTTCAACTGTCTTACTTGAGCGGCAATCCTTCTATGATCCTTGGATAGTTATGTACGAAAACAATTTGTCCCAACATTCACAGGGTTTCATCAATCCCAACTAGGATTTCGTGCATCCACGGCTTTCAAGGGCCCCTCAACCCGATGGGCGCCAATTGCGCCTTCCCTTTTGCGACCATGAGGCCATTGTTCTTTAGCTTAAACTTTGCCCTGTCAACTCTTGGACATGTTTGTTTTCTCACTTGGGAAAACAGGAGTTAACTTTTGGAGCTCGGGTTTCCCCAGCATTCTCTAGCGGTCGGCTTGAGCTTCACAACCCGTAGCCGGCTGTCCTTCCAAGTAAACCAACCACAAACCATTGAACACCTTCGTTGCTTGCCTTTGTTTCCCCTATACATCGGGAATCAACTGTTGGATTCCCAAGATACTGGAAGGGGAGCAAGGGAACTTCTGGAAAGAATAACAACTACGGATTACATCAACAAGGAATGCATTGGACGAAGAGCCCAGCCCTGATTGTTTATGGAATCATTTGCGTGTGGGTTGTGTTTTGCGCCGTATGCTCAAACCACAAGGGAGACTTTGTCGTACGGTTCTCCCTAGGGCCTAAAGTTCTCCCTTTTGGGTCCGTGGTACCCTGTGCTTCTTGAGCTAGCTACGATTAAAAACCGCCAACCAGTTCACCCCCCTGAAGCATTGTAACTCGAGTCACGCTCATGTAGCGACACCCCTTTCTTCTGCACGACAACTAGGTCCCCCAGTTTGACCCTTCTTTGGGGAGAGTTCACCTACAGTAGGCTACAGAACAAGGGGTACCCTTATTCAAACCTCTCTACTGGAGGACCTAGACAAACCGATAGCTGAAGAGGACTTCGGGGCGGTTTTTCAACCCAAAGCCTCGGGGCAGGGGACTTGAGGACCTGCAGAACCTGGTGGTGCCAGTGCCGGGCGACCGCCCGCCCATCGCCGCAGCCAATGCGGCCAGGGCCCCCAGGGTAGACGTAGCCTCCAAATGTCTACGCACTCCCGGTGCTTCTTGATTCGGCTCTGGGTAGACTTTTTTCATACCAGGTGTAGATTATGTTTCTGTTTCGTGTTTTCAAGTTATAGTGAATCTCTTTGTTCCATGTCTAAAACTTTGGGCAACCTCATTGCTAGTTTCAGTTTTGGAGCCACACCGGGAGGTCTGGCAATAGATGGCATCTGAATTTCAGCTCCATTTTCTCCAGTTGGAAACAGGCTGCAGGTTTCATCCACTGGTTGAAGTGAAATGTCTCCTTAGACGTGTGCGTGTGCACCCATGCCCCCCACTAATAGCGAGTACGGCCTTGTTTCCGGGCTTTTTGCTTTTGGAGGTCGTCCTGCTTTGAGGGCCGCTGACAACCAGGGGGCATCATGATTCGCCCACTCTGGAGGAATCCCCGCCTCAAGGGCCCTTCTGCTTCTGTACCCAACCCAAAAGAAGACCGCCTCTCCATATGGTGGTTGCCACAAGCGACAGTAGCTCGTCTTTGAGTCGGGCCGATTGGGAGGAGAACTAACTCCAAGGGGACTGAAACATACCACCAGAAGAGTGCTCTGGAAGTTGTGCTCGCGGCACTGTTCGCCACCTGTCGTACAAACAACCAAAAAACATATAGACGAGCTGAACCAGGGTGGCAGCTCAAATCGGCTGGCAAGAGGGCCTTTCTTGTTCCTTTTTTCCGATCTCGAAATGTCTATTGCCAACATGGATATTTCTGCGTGACCATTTAGGTTGGCCTTTTCAAAATCTCCGGTTTGGCCTTTTTAAGTCCCCTGTGCACATGGGGAGCCGGGCTGGGGCCGCCACAGCACCTCTCTGAATTCCGAGGTCCACATTCTGCAAGGCAAGCCCTCGCGAGAAACCCAGCCGAGCCGGGAGCTGCCCAAGTGGAGTCCCACCCAAGAAAACCAGTCTCTGTATAAATTCCAAGAGACCTGGAGCTACAGGAAATCCGGCTTCATACATTCTTAAAAGGGTATAGACCCTTTCAATACTGGTCCTGATTTTGACTCATTTGTCACACCTCTCGTTTTGCCAGAAAAGCGGGGGGCCACACACAGCACCCCGTTGGGAAAGACTAACATAGGCCAAAAAGGTTTGTGTGTTTGGGGCGGACAGGGGTATTACGGTTGGGGGGGTCCAGCAAAGCCTACGTTTCCGCGTTTCTTGTTACACAAATTATGTTTGGGTGGCCAATTGAAGGTGAGTTTCCTGTTTGTGGGATGTTTCCAGGTTGAAAAAATGGGACGCCCTTTTGAGGGATTCTCACACATACATTCTTCTTTGTTTTTGTTGTTGTTGTTGTTGTTGTTGTTTGGGGCGGGGGGCAGGGGGGACTCTGGTTTATCAGTTTGTGAATTCTGAAACTACGGTGTATACAAGGAACAATCCACGGTAAATATGGTTGAAGTCGTGAACACCCCCCCCATTTGCAGAATTGTGGTAAGCACATACAGTGCTTGACCGCTCCTAAAAAGACTGTGTAGCTGAGTTCAAACGGACATCCCAGACAACGAAGGGACACCCCAGACATCGCTGAAAGAAATCCGAGCGAAAGGTTCTGAGCATCTTTTCTGGGAGGCTAGAGATAAGGATCCTAATATGACCAAACGTCTCTCCTCGTGATGGCCTAGCTGGAAAAACCTTGGAGTGGCTTGATGGATCGGCGTGATGCATCGAGAGCAGTGGCGACTGGGTGCGACCTGTCTTCTGAATCGAGCTCCCGAACATCGTTCACCTGGTTCCCTTTCAAAATTGAGGGAATCAGCTGAGCTCGCAGAATTTCTCCAATTCAACACATGGACCAAGCCACAAGGGTTCGAATGGTGTTCGGCCTGAGCGGATCTCAAATGGGACGACTTAGTTGAGAGTGGGGGATCGAGGTCCGTGGACCCTTCATTGGGCAGCACCAGCAGGGACATCGCCCGGACCCAAGCGGAGGGCATGAGAGCTGTCCCTGCCTGCTTGTGTTTGCTTCCTTTTATTGCGACGAGCAAAACCAAAAAGGAGAACTGGAACCGCAGGGGAAGAAAGGAATCAAGCAAGCAAACAAACCGAACGAACGGACAAGCGAGCAAAGAGGCGGTCTAGGATAATTGCCTGGCCTTGCAGCATAATGTTGACCCAGGATTGATAAATCCGTCCCATTATTAGGGGGGTTCCCTCCAAAAGTGGTCTGAATCCCCACTAAAAGGGGACACCCCCCTATTGATCAGGGTTTATTGATCCGGGGTTAACATTATTTCAGCTGTTTGTGCCATCATAGTTTCAGCGCATGCAGCCACCCCTGCAAGGCGGAGAGCAAAGTCAACCGTAGCAACATTGGGGTCTACGCGTCGCCAGACTGAAACACCAAACCGCTGTTGGTTTGCTACCAATCTGATTGCCTCAAACACTTTGAGCTCCTTTTGGCGTCCCAATCCCAACTCCCTGCTGGCCCACGTTATGCACAGAAGCAAGCAAAGAAATCGTTACGTTCGCCGGACCTGTGCTCAAACTATTAGGTTTTGTTGCGTTCAACCCAAGAGGTTTGAACTGTCAAGCAATAGTGACAAAGTGTAGTCGAACGCGTGGGAAACTCACTTCGGTGTCACAAGGATTATTTTCCACAACCATGCTTCCCTCCCACCTCTCCCCCCAAGCACATATTGTTCTCTACAAGAGTGACGTCTCATTTCTTTTTTTAGCCACCAGTTCAAAGGATAACTTTGAGGAGGTCACTTTAATGAACCCAGGTTGAAGCCATGGACCCTGTTTTTCCAACCTCCTTGCCTGTTTGCTTGACCTCCCCTTCACCGCGTGTGCAACAAAAACCACTTGCAGGGGAGCCTTTTCATCTCCCACGCTGAGGCGAACACCTTCGCATCCCACCTGAAAGACCCACGAGGATGGTAAGCCTATTGGGTTTCGGTGGGGCGTCAGGGCAGCTTCTTCAGGCATCCCCTTGTTGGAAGAAATTCAGGGGGTGACACAAATCCCAACGTACAGATCTCCCCTTCCTTCACAGCCGGCAGGGTGGGGCAATTTCTTGCTTCACCAACCAACCCTGATGCCCGTTTCAGAAGTATCAACAGGAGATCGATTAAACGAATGGTTTAAACATCAGACCCTAGCCGCCTTTGAAGGCTGAAGCAGACCATGTTAAACAAGAAGCCCAGTAATTGCAGAACTCCAACCCACCCAGCCCAAACCACCCCACCCCGCCCCCCCCGCCCCGCCCCACCCCGCCCCCCGCCCCGCCCCGCCCTGCCCCGCCCCACCGCGCCCCAACCCGCCCCACCGCGCCCAACCCACCCCACCCCACCGCACCTCCGAGGATGATTTGCTGCAGCGAGTGGACCAAGCGCAGACGCAGGTGCTGCGTGGTCCGAGAAGGTCGGACCGACTGGAGGCGAACCGGTTCCTGGGGATGTTTTTTGGGCCGGGTGGTTGTGAGGGGTGTGCTATTGGGGGTTTTGGGTTGTTGTTTTTTTCTTGGAGGGGGGGAGGTTGCAGGTCGTTTTGGAGGGGGCAGCCCAGTTGCAGAGAGAGAGAGGGAGGGTTTCGGGCCCGTGTTGTACGTATCAGTTTTGTTGCTTTTTTGTTTTGGGCATGGTCGAGGTTTGGGTCAAGGCGCCTGAAGAACGGCGTAAATCAGCGCCTCTATTTGGGTCTGTCTCAACAAAAACAAAGAACCGGGGCCGCCTAAAATTGGGTGGTATTCCATTCTTTTGTTGAAGACCCACTCCAAAGGGCCTCGTCAACAAGAAAAGCACACCAATTTTGCAGCTTGCCGTGTCCAAACATTTGCCTACGCACGCGCCAGGCAACTCTAAGGGGTCCACGGGGGCCTTCTTGGTATTTTGTGGCGCTCTATGGACGAAGGCTCTCCCACTGCGGAAGGAGAACTCCAAATGCAAGGTTGTTGGCTTGTATGTGTGTGTGTGTACTTTTTGCATAATTATCATGAATTGTGTACTCAACACTGTCAATTACACATACTCAACCGGAACTAGCTTGCCAGCCAAACTCTGATTCAGGGCTTGTAGCGATATACCGATATTTGCGAGGGCAAATTGGCGTCGTGTAGATTCTTTGCTAGGGGCAGCTCACGTGTTTGGTTTTGGAGTCAGATCCCGCGAACCCATTGAACCCTGAAGCCGAAGCCTCGGTGCATGAATCTGGGGTTTACTATGGAAGCCCTCCACCTTCTTTTCCGCAAGGCTTCTTCAAACTTAGTCGGGGGTCAAGAGTACGTGCTTGAGTTCGGTATGGTCAGCTCCCGGGCTGTGACAGCCAGTTGCACAGCGCAGACCGAATCCTCGTACCGGCAAAACGGGTCCGGACCTCATGCGCTTTCAGCACCTGGGCACCGACCTCACAGGGAGCGTTGGATTCTGTTTCTGCCGGACCTTTCTGCGCGTCGCGTTTCGCGCGCGCGAGCGGCGATGTGGCCATGGGTCAAAACCCCTACCCCCAGTGAACATCCCAATCCCCACTAAAATAATGGGTGGTGAATTCACCTACCCCAAAATGGTACCAAAACGGTTTCAACCCACAGCCATGTGTCTGCAAAGTGGGCAAGCACGGGTGGGGCAAGCTGACTGCCCCCAGCCACGGATTTTCGGATGAAAGGGAAGCCAAATTCGGAGGTTTGGTCAACGTGGCAACTCACCCCATTGCAACGGCATATCACCAAGCGTGACCAAAGAAATTATCGCACTGCTGCGTGAAGGCCGGCATTTGGGGTTTTTTCTTAAGGTTGGACCCTCCAAAATGGTGGTCGTCCTTTTGTTTCCTTAAGAAAGCACAAAGGGGTACCAACTTCAAACGAAGACACACCCGTCTCAAGAGTCTTTCTGAATGCGTATCCACTGAAATTGGGTGGATTTACCAAAATGGGTCCTCCAACAAAATGCACACCCCTTGTTTCTTCCACTCTCATGTCATCCAGTAAACCCCTTCCGAACAACTCGGTCAGAAGAGTCCCTTCCGAGAATGCGCCAGGGCTTTCCTAGCTCCGCGCTTGCCTCGCAGGCGCGGACATGAGAGATTCCTAAAGCCATCCTTGTACGTACTTAAAGGGCCTTGCACTTCGTAAGTGGCTAGCAAGCCTGGTTATAACACATTGCCCTGGTTGTAAATCTCCGAAGTGGGTTATAACCAGGCTTGCTAACCACTTACTAAGTACAACGCCCCTTTGAGTAGGCAGCTTTAGTGTGGTTCTTCGTGCTACCTGGTTTCATATTTCATCGGGGCTGTAGAAAGGTCTTTGTAAACCTTAGGTGATTTTATTGGACATGTATGTGTTTCTAGTTCCAGGTTTAACCGGTATTCTAATCGTTAGACCTTCACAACCATTCTGGTACAACCAAAAGTCAATCGGTGGCCCCCTGGAAAGAACCAAGGTTCGGGGCTTGCGGCTTTTTGGTTTGGGGGGCTGCTGGCTGGTTTGGTGGTTGGTGGTTTGGTGGTTTGGTGGATACTTGGCTTGGCGGTGTGGCTTTGCTGGTTGATTTGTGGTGGTATTGCATGTTTTGAGGATGAGCCTCCGAGTAGTGTTGCGGATTAGCATTTCGCCTTTAGATCAGATGCAGCAGAGAGCTGGTTGAGGTTGACCCCGGAATCACACCCGGAGCGTTCGAGGGTCAAGGTCTTTCCCCCGAAAAGTGCAGGCTTTGCAGGAACTCCCTGCTCATCAACCAGGGGTGTGTCAATCCTGAACTGCCATTGTATTGTGTGTGTGTGCGCGCGTTGTTGTCAGGTCCTCCTTTGCTTTCACATTTTCCCTTTAGCACCCCCTAGCAATGAACCAAGATGTTTGCGGCGAAGGAGGAGCTTTGCAAAGAATTTTGAAGTCTTCCAGTGGGATCGTCCCTTTCGCGTGCCCCCAAATAGGCAACCAGCAACCACCGTATTTTGGATCCAAGCAGTTGTTGAACCTCAACCGCAAAACATTGACCAAACCAGGCGGGTCGTGAAAAAAATGGTGGCCTCGTTTTGGACCCTGGCTGCCGATGCGCGCTGCCTTTCAAAAGGGATGCCAAAAAGGACCCCCTAGTATTGACACTTACAGCTTCTTCGGAGCACCCCTGATGCTTCCTTTCGGACAGCGCCCTAAAGCCCCGGACATATTTTACACACGGAATCGCACAGACCCCATTTGGCAGCAGACCTTCCGAGACTGGACTCGGCTCCTTTGGTTCTTCCATGTTCGTGCAAAAGAACCACGGGTGACACAATGGGAATTCCTCACTTTGTGAATCGGAATCGGGGAATGTTGCTTTCATCCCCCTTCTGGTGAAATGGATTAAAGGGAAGCCCAAAAAGGAAAACCACCATTTTGGGGGGTTCAACCTACGACAAGACAAATCCAAATGGGAAAGAATTAGTTTCATCACAGGCAACACCGAATTACCAGGTAAGCAGGGGTCACAGGCCTCCAGTATGTGTTTCCTTCTCGTGACACAAAAAGGGCGGGTTGCCTTTCCTGGTCACTGGAGTCTGTGTCGCAGAAGTCAGTGGGTTTCATAAAACCATATAAAACCTAGTTGGATTTGTATTTGAGAAGCACGTACATTTCGTTGGGTCGTTATTTTCAAAAGGCAGTGGTCTCATGGTTTGTTTGAAGCACTGCTTTCAGTTGCACTCAAATGGTATTCGGGCGGGAGGGGGGGGGGGGGAAGCAATTTGTTTTCGTGAAACTTGCTGGTTCTCAGCAGGGAATGAGTTGGAATGACCCTGAGAAAAGCCATCCATCCTATGGTTTCCTCTTTTCTGGAAACCCAGCACGGTTCATTCCCAAAACTCGGACTCGATCATTCCCCTCCGATCGCAGCTAGCAAAACCCGAAAAGCGAACCCCGAACCGACTCTTCCCCAAAAAAGATCCCCCCGGTTGCGCGGATCGCTTCACCTTCTCGGCCCGTCCGCCCTAAAGCCCGCGAGGTTCGGCGCCAGGCAGGCGGTCAGTCGGTCAGTGAGTCCGAAGAAACAGGGGTTCCCTCTATCCTGGTGGTTTTGACTGTAACACGGCAGCCCCGTTTTCCCCCAAAAATGGGGGGGGGGGAACCATTTTTTTGTTGGATGGTTAAGGGGAAAGGTCAACCTGATGGACATCCACTTCAGACTTAGGATGGATGAAGAATAGTTAAAAGGGACAAACCACCCGCCTGCAAAGAGGATTTATCCAGCCTCCTAGAGTTGAGACAAGCAAGCCATGTCTATGACCCACTCATAAGGAGCTTTGACCATGGGACATATGAGAAACTGAGAACTTGTTGGGAATAGTCTATGAGTCTATTGCTAGTTTGGGAAGGGCGAGAGAGGGGACCAAAGGGAAACCCCGAGGTTTCCCCTTGTGCAGACACACCGGCCTATATTATGTTTGGCCATTTTTGCACGAGAAGCTACTGCGGTTTTGGCGGGGATATATGCAAAGCGTTACACTCTTGGCAGGACCAGCTGACAGCTTTTGGCCTCTGCTCACGTCTCTTTCAGGGAGGGCCCTGTTTCGGTTTTCCTGGGCGCATTGATTTCCCTTGTGCCGATCGGGTCGGAGCGACCCTGCAGTTTCTTTCGTGCCACTTCTGTCTATTCTGGTCGCCGGACAGAGTTCGCGGCCCGAGCCTCAGCAGTCTGGGCTGCTCAGATCCAACGCGCGAATCTTTAACGGGTGCCCAATCAACTTCCTACAGAGCGGGAGGGTACCTGGAAATCAGAATTCCTCGGGACCATTTCTCAGGTACGGAGGGTAGAAGGGTGGCTTTCAGTTGCCTCCAGAGAGAAGACCCGCTGAGATTTGAGTGGCGGCTACCCATTTTTGTCATGGAGTCTTGGGACCGAAGCTCCTTGAAACCCGGAATCAGCTGAATCGCCTGAGACTTGAAGGGAGTTGACAAAAGACTGCAGCAATGGTCCGCTTTTTTTGCTAGACTCATAGTCATAGTGACGATTTTTGCTTGCTACAGCCAGCCTTCCGAAGGGTGAATCGCTTTGATCAAGTCTGCAGAGCCCTTTGAAATCAAGTCGTGAAATTTCATGATCCGGCAAAATTATGTCGGACAGAATCCCCAAGGATGTCCTGAACAGAGATCGGGTTCTTCGCGCAGGCGATTGGCTCTTTCCTGGCCTGAGAGCAACCTGGCTGGGTGGATGATACCGACTCATGGCTGGGGTCGTCCCTCTTTACACCTGGTGGAAAAACACACATGGTAGAGACTCTAAAGTTGCTGCATCGGGTAAATGATGTCCACAGGGTGCCCGATTAAACATCCTGCCCACATAGAGTCGTCTTGCAGACGACACTAGCGACAAATACCCTATACAGACGTTGGTTTGCAAGATAGACCCTGTGTGTCCATCATATCCCCCCGGCTCAACTCCAGAATTCGCCAAGAATAATTCCAGCATTAGCCAATCGTTTTTCCCAGGAACCTTGTCGGACCAAGACAGCATAGGTGTCGGCTGTTGGGGAAGGTGTGAGACTCTGAGACGCCCCAGAATGCCAGTCTTGTTCAAAGCAAACAAAGAAAGCAAAACACACATCAGCTTGCTCTTCGGTGTTACTGAAATAACCTGCGCATTTAATCAGAGGAAGCCCAAGGGATCTTCGTACAGCTTCCTCTACACTCAGGCGTTTTCTCCAAGCGAATTGCAGGAGAGGAACGGGCATTTGCCCGTTTCATTTGGTGGAACAAGGTTGTTCACTTACCAGCAAATCATGTTCCGTTTTGCATGGTGTTGCTTCGACCTTGCAAGGATCGGTGAAATCTTTTGGGTCTGCCACGTTGAGGGACCCGTTCAGTGGCCACATGGAAAGGCATAGTGTGGGTGGACGAACTCCGTTCGCGCCACTTCGAAACCGTGGAAAGCCATTGTTTGTTGATATTTGCAGGGGAATCGAATCATTTCAGGTTTCCGTATGTGGTGCGAAACGGAATTTGTCCATCCACAGCAATGACGACTCCAACCAGAACAAGCCGCCTCGAAGCTGCGCGAGTGCTTGCGCTCTGAAGGTCCTTCCACTCCGGGCGTTTGCGTGACCACAAACCACGCCCACGACTAAACTGTGCGGTAAATAGAACAAATTTGTTGACTCCCCCAATGGAAATCAAAACAGGATGGATATGTTTCCAGTTTTGTCAGACGTCGTATTCGGCGCTCAGTGAGTCAACGTCAGTGGAAATGGCGATCTTGGGGCACAGCTAGCGACCGCTTGCTTTCACACAAAGACCTGCGGCCAGCGTGGCGCGGAAAAGGCCGGCCAGCTCGAGTCTCGAGTCGGTCGTCGCATGCGTTGGGATGTTGATGACCTGTTCTTTCTGGTAGCAAACGGAGACTTGTTGGGGTTTCCGAATGGAACGCATCGGCAATTCCCTGGTTGACTTTGATTAGAGTTCCATGTTAGGAGTCCGGATCACTTTCCGGATTTTTTTGAACCACCTTGTTGATTGCGGTCTGAATTTGAATTGGGACTCAGAGACATTCCGGGGCCAAGATTATGCCTCACGGCTCATGGCACACAAATCCGTTGACAGTGTCTGACGTCCCGAGGTCCTTCAACTTAGTGGCCAGAAAGTTCACATGTGGGCCACTCCTTTCATCATGGACCCTCAGGAAAAAGCTATGGGGGAGGGGGGGGGTTCCATGGACAAGCGGAGGAAAAGCCAAGGATACGCCCGTATTAAGGTGTTAACCAAAACTAACCCTCCCTCCCCAGGGGTCCACGATTTCAGGGAGTGAGGGTAAGTTTAGCGGTTTGTAAGGGACGATGCCCGGCTGGTGCCAGTGGGGTCAAGCGAGTTGCATGAGACAAGAAGTCTGCTGGTGGTGTGCGAAGGAGTTTGGCAGCCTCCTCCTCTTCCTTCCTTTTGTTTTCTCAACATAAGTCAGGGTTTTCTTCATGTCCCGTGTTGGAACCTCCAAAAGTGTTTGATTGAATGGACACTACCCTCAAATTGCAGCTTTCGAAGGGGACATCCCTGTAAGTTGCCAGCAAGTTGCCTCTGGGCGCCATGTGAACTTGTGGTTGGCAGCCAATTTCCGGGGAACTCACGCACCCCTTGTTGATCCTTCGTGAGCTAGTACACCCAAAAAAAGCAGTCCCTGATATTCGGTTCGGCCACCGGAAATCCTTGGCTATTTCCGGGCGCAGGGTGAAAGCAGATGGCATAACTCCTTTGTGGGTAAGTAACGGCGACGGAGACGACTGAACCAACATGAGAAGTGGATTTGTGTTGCATTTCGGCTCGTTTGCTATCTGCCGACCCATGCACCAGCCCACGTTTGCTGGTAGGGCACTTCCCAAAGCAACCCGCGCGAAACAAACGGGTCTTTTCCCCGAAAGGAGATTCCTCCATTCTGGATGTTGGTTTTTGTAGAGCAATCTGCACGGGAGTAATCTGGCTTGAAATCAGATCTTGATCCTCATGCCGCAATAGTAGTGGTGGTTTTCCTTGTTGTGGTGCCCCACGCATTTGACTTGCTGGTGCGATAGGTAGGGAATGACCGAGTCCGGTGTTGGAAATTTACCGTTTGGGGATTCCCTTAAAGGAAACCATAGGGGATGTATTTCATTTCACTCCCTACTGAGCACCAGCAAGTTTTGAAGAAACAGAACGGGCCTGTAAAGACGCGAAATGGAGATGCCGAAACCCAGGTGCGCGGTTGCAAAGCAAGCCCCCCAAACCGGGCAGCATGACCAAAACCAAGAGGGTTTTTTCCGCTACTTCAAGGGCATGGTTAGAAAAAACCACTATGTACAGAGTAGACTCCGATTTTTTCTTGGGTAGCGGCGTATAAAGCTGCGCCAAGCTGCGACAGGCGTTCGGAACCGTTCGCTTAGGTGCAGGTGATGCAGCCTTTCCTAACCTCCCCCGGAATGGAGGAGTTCCAGCATGGCCCGAGACCCGAGACCCGAGAGACGAGGCTCGTGGCTTCGAGGTCGTTTTGAGGGACCTGTGATCCCAAGATAGGAGTATGGGTCAACCATCAGGGGACCGCAGGTTTGGTCTTTGGTTTTATGTACCTTGGTTTATTTTGGGTACGCATTTCCGACCCACAGCCAGGGAAACTGGGAACGAATGCGAGGGCCTGATTGTGGGAAACTCACGAGATATGAGGTCGTTTATTGACGGAACTTGCGTAAGGTTGGTTTAAAGGGAAGCCAACAGGAAAACCATCAAGACAGGAGGTATCCCTATTTTGACACATACCCGACTCTTGACTTTTTATCGGGGGCATCAAGGGAGTCTAGTCCACTACACCAACCTGAACTATCAGTCATCAAAGAATGACACCTTCAGGACGGCTGGTCTTTTTGACCGAATCGCCCCGAAGAGACCTGTTTGCTATCTTAATGGGCTTTATAAAAGGTGGTCGACCTCCTCTTGCGTGGCGCTTCCTTAAAGGTGTGGCCCGTGTTTTGACTCTTTCCATCTTTTGAAGTAACACAAAGGGAAGCCCAGCTTTGTTGTGTGGATCCACATCCTCGATAGGAAATCCCGTTTTGGGGGTCCGGTGTTCTAAGAACCCACCTGCGGGGCCCTCGCCGGAACCGAGGTCTTGGCACCTTCCTTGGAGCGGACCAGCAGCTCTCAGGCCCACGAATCGATCCGATCTGACGGGGTTCGTCTCGTTCTTTTGGAGTTGGTACCCCTAGGGTTCCGTCCAACCCCCACGAAACGAATGGCCCAATTCAGATGTGAATTAGGCAGACAATGGCTGTATGAGCAATTGCTCATTGGTGGTTTGAACAGGGGTACGCGGAGTTTGGGTTGTTAGTTTCCACCAAAACAACAAAACGTTTTAGACTTTTAGCAAGGGATTTGAGCACAGCCCAAGCTACTAATTTTGGGGGTCCAAATCCACAAAAAGACAAATTGAGTGGTGTCAAGAACAAATTGCCGTTCCAAGGGGTTTCCCTAGACCACTAAAGGTACATCACTTCGGGTTTACCCAGCGAGTTTCCTAGCGGTTTGCCTAGGGTCTGTAAGAGTCGCTTAATCGCAATAGTCATGTACAACCTGCGAAAGATGCCTCTGCGTAAAAGGTGGGGTCCAAGCCAATTGGAGCAACTTGGGGCCGCGAGGTGCTACGCCCAAGTTGCGGATTTGTCCATCAGACCAATCGTCTGCGTAGTTGTCGAGCCCCTTACAATACACCACCATGGGGGCTCACTTGGGGATTTTCCCAGGGAGGTTCCTGGGGTTCGCCTAGGGTCCCTCTTGCTTCGGGGTCTTGCCTAGAGTTAGACGCGGAACTTGACACCTTGCATCTACCACAGGGGCTTTCAGAATGGTAAAGTGACGGGGCCAGCTTCGAAGCCTTTTCTCTTGTTGGCCAGTAGGAAATCAAGAGGAGTTTTGGGAACTCAGGGCTCCCCCAGAAGGACAACCACAAGGGATGCTTCAGAGGGGGGTCATTTTGTATTGGGAACCGGGACCCTGCGATCGGCGGGCTGCGCGAGGCCCTTTCGCAGATGCCTGGGACGAAGCCTGCACTGACCTGAGAAGTGGGCGGCTTTGCATCGTAGACTTTTCAGCAGACAGTCACTTACTGTGGATGCACAAAGCCCATAAAGCAACTCCTCATTTTTTTTTGCAACCACTGAGACGCTTGGTCTACTTCTGGCTATGGTTCCAAATGGTTTCGTGTCTAGGTCCTTTGAGAAAGTGAGGCAATCGATCGGCTGCAAGGGTCGGAATTCAGCAGGTGTAACCACCTGACGTGGGGACCATTCCCGAATGAGTCATTCTGCAATTCTATGGGTAAGTGAATCCAGATCTTTCCCACTGGCAGGTGGGTTAGTGCCCAGGGAATATGAATCAAGTCAAATGGGATATTTGTTATATTCGCATGTTTACCACGTGGAGTGTCACCCAAAGTTCGAGGAGTCTTTCTGATTTTCATGTGATAGCATCTTTCTTTCTGGAATCTTTGTTGGGGAGCCACTGTCCTGGTGCTTGCAACAAACATAGACCATATTGCGGGGAGCCACGGAAACAGCTGACATGCATTTGCTTGAACCTTCTGCTTGAACACAGGGGGTTTCGATGTTCACTCAAGTTTAGCGTTTTGAGCGGGGGTGGAGACACACCCAAGAAGCCTGCGCATGAGCGCGACCAAATCGCAGCCGGAACAGAACAAAAGAAACATACTTATCGATTTCGGCTTCGTCTTGTTGGATGCCGCCCGGCCAGCGCGCGTCGATGTCGAAGGTATCACCATGAGCTATCGTGGCAGCAGCGGTCAGGCCAAGGGGGGGGGGTTGGCGATGCAACCCCAAAGGGCCTTGAGGCCGAAGTTACTGTCCTTTGAGGGTCTCTTAGGGGGGGGGGGGGCTAGGATTTCCATGGGTGGGGCTGAGAAGAGTGGATGAAATTTTGCTGGTCAGATTTGGTCAGGCACTGATGTGCAAGACAGTCATTTCTGAATTTCAGATGCCTTCCAGCCTCGCGAATACAGCATGAACATCAACTGGCATCGAGAACTTGAGGGCCATGGTGCCAACCAAATTTGATGAGCACTTCCCTATCTGAGGTGATTCAGCTCTTTCGCGGTACCGTGCAGGTACAAGTAAAATACCCCCAGTACGGTAGGCTGCGTCAAAAGGAGACGGACTTGCTGTTTACTGCGGTGCATTTTGCTTGGATGTTCGGACTTGAACTTTTTGCCAATTAATGGGTTTCCCATTAAACCACTAAAAGTTAAACTTTTAGCAGGGCAGATTTCGCAACCGAGAGAAGGTGGCTGTCCTTCCCTGACGAAATCCACACAGCCCCTCGAAACTCGCCCAAAGCTCTTCTCAACCTTCAAGCGCCCAAAACAAAACCCACCCCACCCCAACACTCCTCCCAAACACCCCTTAACCCCCTACCAATCACCCAACAAACAGAACAAAGCTCTCCCAAGCCTCGCCCAACCCTACCCAACGTCCGTTTGCTTCGCACAGATGCTGACCTTCCCCTCCTGCCGCGGTTCCGCCTACGTGACAGCTGAGCCCGGCTCCCAAACGCCGGGCTCGATCCGAGTTCCCGGCTGGGCGATGGAGTGACTGACGGTTTTGGATAAATCTCTACAGGAAGCGAAGGAAAGCCCACTGCAGCATACTGCAAGAACAACAAGTGGGTGTGTCTTTTTTTGGGCCCCCCCAAAACAAATCCTGCAAAGTCATGGTTTTCCCTTTTTCCCGTTGGTGTCCCTTCAAAACTACCCAGCGAAGCCTCATTCAAAAAAGACAACTCCAAATGGATCTGGTTAAACCACGCCACGTTTGTTTTGGCTTTAGGATCTGCTTAGAACATGCGATGCGGCCCTTCCAGCTTGCAACTTGTGCAACTTGTCGCCGTGTCGTGTGCGACATGGGTGTATGATCAAGGCTGGGATGGAGAAAAGCCCTTTGCTGGTGCATGACTTTGTGCCACAAGGCTGAGTCATCATCTTCCAGGCCCGCCGAGGCCTTTTGTAAAAAAATACCCACGGGCCATCCGTGACTTCTGTACCTAGAGCGCGCCAGCCGTGACTTCTGTGCGAGTCTCAATCCGGGCCCATTTTCCCCCGTGCAAGATGTTCGTCTCTTGAAAGCAACATGGCTGTGGGTCAAAACCAATGATACCATGTTGGGGTAGGTGCACCAACCATTTTAGTCTATTTTAGTGGGATTGGGATGTTCACCGGGGGCACGAGATTTTGACCCATGGCCACATCAACACCACAATCAGGCGCTCACCATTTGTCCCTCTTTTCCCCATGTTTGCAAGCCCCGTGGCTGTGGGTACCAAGCGGCACAGATCAAAGGTTCCGGACTTGCGCCCCGAAGGATCGCACTACAAGAAGAAAGGTCGTTTGGAGGATTCAAATCCTGAAGGGCCTACGATTTTTGGTGGTTTTGGGTGCAATCTCTGGAACAGAGATTAGTTTTTTCACCAGAGAACTGCCTCTGTTCAAGATGAACCTGGTGATTGTTGTTGACTTTTCAAGAGGAACCTGGTGATTTTGTCTGACCCATTTGCCACATGGCTGTGGGTCAAAACCGTTTTGGGATCCCAATTTGGGGTAGGTGAATTCACCACCCAGTTTAGAACCTATTTTAGTGGTTGGATTGGTTGATGTTCACTGCGGGTACGGGATTTTGACCCATGGCCACATTTGGATCGGGAAAAGTCAGGTATCGAGGCCTCACGCCGGTGGTCTCCTCCTCCTTGGCCCTTGCTGCCTGGGGACTCGGACACTCTGCCTCAGTTTTTGTTTTTGAGAGAACACTTGCAGGTGCGATAGGTAGGGTGCCGAGAGAAAACTTGCAGGTGCGATAGGTAGGGAATGCGGGAATGACCCTTATAAATCCCCCTATGGTTTCCTTTCAGGGGATCCCCAAGATCATTCCATTTCTCATTCCCTACCGACAGCAAGAAAATGCCGGCGGGGGGTGCCCAGATTTGTAGATCATTGGATTGCGGCATCTCAAAATATTACCACAAAATGGTTGATTTCCTTTTGGCTTGGCTGCAAAGCCATCCAAACAGGAGTTCCTGCGAAAAAAATAAATAAATAAATACATAAATAAGTAAATAACTATATATATATATATGAAACACGAGCCACCTGAATGTTCTGAGCGGACTCCCAGATGATAGTGACATGGGAAGACGAACATGACATCAACAAGAAACAGCACAGCTGACATGGGGTTGTCTTGTTTATGGCACCCCCGCAAAATGTTGTTTTTCCTTGTGGCTTCCCGTAAAACAATCCAAAAATGGGGTACCCGGGGAAAAAAAGAAAAACACACTCGCCCATATGCTTTATCAAGAGGCAGTTCTTCCGTGCAATTTGAGTGAAGGTATTGGTCACAAAAAGGCCCGCAGGGCGTCTCCCAAGTACGCAGCCCCTGAACATGGTTTTCATTTGGCTTCGTGTTCACGCTGATTTTTGCTTCCGCCATCCATTGCAGGCGTATAGTTGTGGTCAAACCCTGCAAAGGGGTCTGGGATCTGGTGCATGCTGTAGGTTGACTGTTTCAGGCAAGGGGGTGTTACTCCCTGAGCATGATTTCTTGTCCGTCCCCACGATGACTGGGCCCGCACTGAACTGTCAGACCATTCCATCCGAGATTCCTCACAAGATCCAAGTGGATGGGAGATCTGTGGACTGCAACAACTACAACTTCGTACAGGGCAAGGACCGGCATTTCACGTGAGCGAGTAACGTATTCAGCATCCCTTTGACGTGGGACGTCAAAGCCCGAATGTATACACATATTTTTCTTTGCTATGGACCCCTGTAGTAGTGTGCCCGTGTCTTAATTTTAGTGAGTTCATCATGTCCCTCTCAAATACAGACTAGTTGAAGTTCTGACTGAACCTCACATGTTTAAACAAGTGTTAGGCCCATATGGTCCGTAAGCCCTCTTGTCCCCTTCGTAGGGAAAGCACCGATTATGTTCTGTTGATTATTCTTATTTAGTCAGTGACATGGGCGTGCCTTCCTTTCGGACATGATCCAGTTCGGGGGATTCTCAGAAGGGAAACCACAGGGAAATCTTCTTGTTTTCAGTTGGTTTTACCAATCGGCACCACTTTTCAAGGGGAGACTAAATGAAGCGTGGCCTTTGGTGCTCCTTTGGTGTTCCTTTGGATTTCTTTGGTTTAGTTTTGTTGTTTGTCTCCCCTTGGGTTTCCTGTCGTTCCATGTGGCATGGGGTTCCCCTTGAGTTCTTCTTCACTCCCCACACCCAGACATGAACCACGATTCAATCGCTGGGGTCCATTGATGAAGTAATTTCTTGTTTCGGGGGCGATCGACTTTTGGAGCAATTTCACTTTCACATCTTAGGTACCTCTTGATTGGTGGCTAGATTGGTGGTTTGGATCTGGATTTGAACCCCTGGTTCTTGTATAGGATAAATGGGAAACCACCCCCAATCTCCAAGCCACCAATTGTAAGGAAGCTGAGCATTGAAAGGGCTGTTTTCGGAGTGTTACTCTCTTGGACAGGAGCGCTGAGCTTGGCGTGCCTTTTGGCCCCTGCTGGACTCCTGCTCTT
Source organism: Effrenium voratum (assembly GCA_963377175.1). Classification (NCBI taxonomy): domain Eukaryota; class Dinophyceae; order Suessiales; family Symbiodiniaceae; genus Effrenium; species Effrenium voratum. Next base: position 569,943 of record CAUJNA010003253.1, on the reverse strand, counting down.
GTCAACCGAATCAGAAATAAGCAAGAGATTCCCACATGGGTGTGTCACTTTTTTGAAGGTACCCTTTTTAAGATTGGTTTAAAGGGGCACCCAAATTTTGACGCACGCCCAGATGAAATTCCTCTAGAAGGCGCCAAAAACAAAGAAATCCTCCAGGAAGGCCAAGCTATGATGGACATGTTTTGGAGTATGTCCAACTCTTGGCTTCAACGATTGATGCTGCCGCAACACTTTTCCCCTGTTGCTGTTCATGAGGTTGTGGTTTTGTAGAATGCAGAGATCTCGCAAAGTGCTCGACTGCCAATGACCAGGAGCCCAAACGAGTCACCGTTCGGGAAACTCGCTCTCACGGCGGTTCTTCGGCGGGGTCTTCGAAGGATTCTGAGAACATTCTGGGGGGTTGGGGCAGTCAAAATGTATCTCCCAATTGGGCTTGTGTCAAGGGAAACATGCAGCTGCCCCCTGCCATATGTCTAAGGTTTGATTCCCCATTCTCTTCACCCATCATTATCTTAGAAACCACCTATTTTTCCAGGGTTTGGCCCATGTCTTGAAGAGAAGGATCCCTGAAGAGAATGGGGAGGATACAGCTAGAATATGGCAACTAAGGGAGATAATTTCAATTCTTTAGGGAACGTTTCAGCATATCGCAAAGCCGTTGGGGAATCGATCCTGGGTACAACCAGGAGATGTACTCCAGAATTGTCCCGGTTGCCTTGGCGAATGAAGATGCTTCATTTACCTGACATAAAGGGGCACCCAAGGGGCACAAGAAGAACAAACCTCATCATGGTGCGGTTGCACCCTTGTGAGGTCACTATAGTTTGCCCCCACGAACTTCCCGGAAAATGAACCGAAGGAACCATAGGCTCCATCCCCGAGCTGTGCCAGGAGATCGAGTTCACGCTAAACACGGGTGACACTTGGGCGGTCTTCTTCCCTCCCGGCATGGGATGGGCGCGACGCCCCAGGAATGTGACGGGTTGCTCGTGAGATCATCTACACTTCTTATCAGAGGTCCTTATAGGGGGATGTTTACGTGAGCCTTGTTGAACAGTTTTACAAGAGTCGTTCCTAGCCATAGTCAGGATCTCGTCAGAGAAGGAGTTGTGACCACAGAATTATTGCAAGAAAAAGGTAAGCCTTGGCAGAGAGCGGTTGCGGTAGGCGCAAATCCTTCCCTGTCCTCCCATCTCCAAGTTGAATGCAGAAAAAACAGTTAAGCCCCAGCCGCTGACGTGTTTCCCCCACATTCAAAACTCGAAGTCCAAACTGGACTCACTTGGTGTGCTGTGTCTCGGTGTCCTCCAAGGAAAGCGAGGTGATTGGACAAAGCCTTGGCTTTGGGCCCATGTTTCGACCTTTCAAAAGGGAATTCAAAAGGACACCACCCTTTTTGCACATTCCCTCATTAGACGCGCATAGCCGCATAGACCTTGAATCAGCAAGTGAGGTCCCTCCTTCTTCAAACTGGCGGTGGGCGGCTTTGTTACAAAGGCGTCGCCCTTCGCCGAACTAGCAGTGTCGGATTAGCCCCTGGTTTGAGCAATAGAGGGGTTGTCCTATTTCGAGGAATCCTCACTTCGGTTGGACCTTTTTTTTCCCGGGGTCAGCATGGGCTAGGTGTTCGAAAGCTTCCCGACGTCGGGGTTTGCTTGAAACTTTGGCGGTCCATGTCCATGCTTTAAACATCTTGGCATGAGGGTCTCAAAGTTAAACATTGGGTCGTCATCCTGCTTGGAAGCCCAAGAATCCATCATGTACTTTTGGTCAAGGGTGCAACCTTGCTTGGAAAGCCTTGCACAAGTGGAATTTGTAGGGATTGCCAAGAACAGCGCATGTTCAGCCCCTTTCTAGCAAAGTTGCTCCTTCCCGACTGTGTAGGGTGGCAAATGTTTATGCGGGTGTGTCTGACTCATACACTTCAAGATCCTTTGGTTGCAAGTTGGGGTTCTATCTTGCATGGCTTGCGTGAAAGCTCTCTCCTCAAGTTGCAAGTGATTTGTGCTTGTAGCTTCCACATTGCTGGGTTGGTTGGGAGTTTCCAATGGGTGGGATAACCGGGTACCCCCGCTTTTACACCGAAGTTGCAACACACCGCGAGGGCAGACATTCCGTGCGATCCGCACATGAACCTCGCCAAAAGGAGGTTCCAAGGAGTGGGTTTCGGGGGGTGTCTCAACGTCGGACATGGAAGCCAGAAGCTCCAGGCGTAGACTTTCCTTCCGTCCAATCATGGATGTGGACAGTTGGGGGGGGCCTTCCCTGAAAAGAACACACCCAATTGGACCCCAAAAGTGGCTTCCTGGCACGAAAAAAAAGAAAAGGATCGGTTTTCCTCCTCGTTTCTCTTGAAACCAACCAAAAAGGAAACTTGGACTTTCAACATGTTCTTCACAAATGGTTCTTCGCCTGCAGATTACTTTTATTTGGGGACTCCCCTTTTGGTAGAAGTTTGAGGGCCCAGGTACCCACAAGCATCAGAACCAGAGCCAAATTTTGGGGGCTCAGGTTTGCAATCCCCAGCCCTTCCTTCTGAAAGCCGCGAAGCCGGCCCCAGCAGCAGGCTGGGAGGGGGGGGGGCGGTCGCAACGTGTCTTTGCTTGGAATATCCTGTCTTGTCTTAAGAGGAAATCAAAACGCCTATCTTGTTTCCTGGATGTCCTGCTTTGGGAAGGAACACCTGTCAGGTTTCATTTGAGAGTATCCATTTTTGTGAAGGGAAACCAACGGGAAACCGTTTGTTTTGTTGCTTGATTCAGCGGTCTCTATACAGACATTTTGCAAGATTTGGGAATTTGTCCAGGTGATGCTGTGCTTGCCTTTGAACAAGCAACATAGATTTACGATTCGAGACGGACTCCTTTTGTCCCTCTTTTGGGTGAGTATCACCTTGTGGACGGACTGTCGTGTTAGGGGAATGATAGGCAAGTTGTTTCTTGTTTTCATGCAGGGGGAGACTTCCGTTAGTCTGAATACAAAAGCCACGGACTGATGTTTTTTTCTTTTTTGCGAGCTGAAGGCCAAGGCCATACCCATAGGTTGAGTTAGTTTGATTCACCCGGGAGTGTGCAACGGCAATAGGTGGGGGGTCCCCGTATTTGATTTTACTGAAACGGGTGGCAATAGGTGGCAGGAGAAGGGGCGAGTGAGGGATCCATGGGAAACTGCTAAAATGGCAGTATCACTTTGGGAAGTCTGACGCAAAATGAATCCACGCAAATCCTCCCCTTTTCCGCAGGTGGGGTCTGATCAATTTGGAAACACCCAAAACGGAAAGTGCTGAGGCTGTGTGGTGCATGTTCAAGATATGAACGTTTGTGATTGATGCGTGGCTGTGCCTGCATTTGCAGCAGTTTGTTTGTCGAAATCTATTTCTACAGAATCAAACACACCAACTTGGAGCCCCCGGCTGGCTACCCCCAGAGCGAGATAGTAGTTAGTGGTCAACTACTGCAACCCATACACTGGGGCAAGTGTTCACAGTTGGACATTTTAATGTACCCTTTCAGTTTGGGCCAATTCCTATTTTTGGAACGGGTCGAGCCCACAGAATTGGCCAATGACATTTGCGGTGGTTGGGGCTGTCAATCGCGCAACTGGCTGGGACCACCTTCTGGCTGCCAAGAGACAAGGAAACCAAAGGTTCCTAGGTAGGGACCACCCAAATTGAATTCAGTGCGTTGCACATAGCAACGTTACCTTTGATCTCCATTTTTTGATTGAACATCAGAGGGATCAAAGTGCCCGCAATTGCTCAAAACGGCGCTCCCACCACAAACGCCCACGTCGCTAATTAACCTCTTTTGTTGGTAAATACGAGTTATAAACATATGCTTATCTTGCTGGTGTTCAGCGGGGAATGAGGGCATGACCCATATTTATATCATCCCCTATGGTTTCCTTCAAGGGAATCTCCAGGTTCATTCCATTTCTCATTCCTCCCTTCAGCACCACAGAGTTCTTCAAAGCTTAGTTGGACAAGAACGGCTTCTCTCACGGACCTCCCCGAAAATTCCCTTAAAGGAAACCATAGGGGATGATATAAATATGGGTCATGCCCTCATTCCCCGCTGAGCACCAGCAAGACCAGCATATGTTTATAACTCATCTGTTACCAACAAGCAAGGTTTCTTAGCGACCTGGTGGGCGTTTGGGGATTTCTGCACTGGTTTTTTTGCGCTTCTCTCCCGGACCTCCCCCGACATTTCGCCCATGGGAAAAGCCAGGGATTGGACCCGCACTCCAAACGAAAACCGCCGCCGTCTCAGTTTCTTAGGCGTGGCGGTGCGCCTCGCCATGGTGAAGGGCAAAGCTCCAGGCCGGGCGAGGGTGTCGTCCTTTTTAGGGTAAACCCGTTTTCTGGTGGGTGTTTAAAGGGAAACCGACAGGAAGACGTCGTTGTGCCGTGTTGTTTGGGGGGTCGGATTCCTGAAGAAATTAGATGCACCCAGCTGGTATCATACTCGTTGTTTTACTCCCTCATCCCCCCAGTTTCTGGACGTCTTTTGAGTCACTTGGGAAGATCAGAGGTGAATCTTGCCAAGGGATGTTAGGAGTCTAACTTTTTGCCAAATGTTTTTTTCCGGTACTAATCCAATAAATCTTAAAGAACATGTTAGGGGAGCAGATTTCGCAACCGAGTAGTACGTAGCCCACAAGTCTGGACCGTCTCAGGCGTGAACGTGGAGGCCTGGCGAGATCAGCTGCGCCGGCATGCCGGCAGCTACCCCGCCAGGAAGCCCAGGGCTGGCATGTTGTTCGCCACGCGAAGGCGATGAACCAAAGAGAAGGTTTGGCTGGCACTCTGGGGGGTCATCCTAAGTGGATTCTTTTTTGACAAAGCTATATCTACCATGTTGGGGGCTAGAAAGGGGTGTGACAACACATCAGGCTTCTTGACATCCGAGGGCGGTCTGTTATCAGCACCATTTCGTTGGGCCCATTCGGCAAGGCAAATTTCACGTGTTTGGTTGCTTTCTGGAAGTGATGTGTCAAAAGAGAAACTCACTTCCTAAGTCCATGGACTTTACGCGTTTTGGGGAAGACCATTTTAGTAGTAAGTACCAAGTTTGGGCCGTTTTTGGCCAATCCACTCGATCGGAAGTGAGACTTGGACAGTTTTGAGGCCTTGCAGCACCGGTCGGAAGTCGAAACCTTTGACCCAAGCTGACTGTGTCAAAGGGAACTTTGAAGTAAACTGGCCAATTGAAACGGTATCACTCCCCCCTTTATAAATGAAATCAAACAATTTGGGAGAGGTGAAGTTTGCTTCTGTGCATTCTTTTTCCACGCCCATGAATTTGTCCGTAGTTTTCCGGACGAGCTCAGATCGCTTCTGGCACCGACTACCATGTGGACCTGAACGGTGATGCCGGGAAGGCGCCCGGCCCGTCGCGAGGCTTCGGTTGGCCTTTTGAACCTTGGGCTCTGGGACCTTGATGGCGCAACGCTTGTCCTTCAGGTGAAAAAAATAAAAAAGCGAAAAGGGGTGCCACCAAAAAGAAGACGAGGCTTTTTCTTGCGCCCAAAACTCAAATGGCCCATGGTTGTAGCCAGGCTTGTGGCAAGGCCTACGTAAACCTTTGCTTGCTTTGGATGGGTACAATTCCACTTCGCACCAGACGGTAGGCGCTTTCTGCAACTTTCCATTGGGCTTCATCCATCCCAACTGGTGCTAAGTGAACTGAATTCGTCCACCGTATTCCAGAGAAAGGATGAACCCCCTACAAGTGCAACGGTCGTCCTTCATTTTTTCCGAAAGGGAGAAGGTAAAAATGAGCCTGTGGACATATACACGCATCATGTCATGTGTCGACTCTGGCTACATGAGTCCTTCAGCTTGTTCATTTGCGTTGGAGCATCGGTCAGAGGTTAACCTATTCTGGGCAAGTCAGAGTTGGCGAGCTCACTTGGAAAAACGAGCTCACCCATAAGGTCCTCTACTAGGGGATCCCTGATTTCATGTTTGGAATTTCCGGTTTTTCAGATGATTGCTTGAAGGTCGACCCCGCATACGAGCTTACAAGCATGGTTTCAGGTGACGATCTCCAGTTCACTCACTTACAAGCATGATTATATTTGTCAGGGTTCCCTAAATCTGTTTGTTGCGGCGTAAATACGAGAGATTCAGCCGCGTGGGCAGGGAGCACGAGATTGTCTTGAGCCGATCAAACAAATTGGTAGGCCTTGAACCCCTGGGTTCGACACCAATTTATCAAGTTTGCCGTTACGCAGGTCATCTTCAATTGGCACCAGCATCGCCGGACCATGCCGGGATATGATCAGGCAGGTGACTCGACAGGTTGGGATGCATCCAGGTTGGGATCGAGTGTTTCAGAATTCCGGCGAACCGGGCAACAGGACAGGCCCATTCATCATGTGTTTTTTAATATGACCCTTACCTAGAAATCAGTGTCTTTTGCCAATCCTTGGGGTTGCCTGGGGTTTCTTTGTTTCACATGTTGTGTTTTAGGAATGTTTGTCTTATTCAGCGAACACTCGTGCCATCTGCATTTCTTGCTTTTTTCGCATTGTCCAGACACAGACCCCGCTCCGCGCGGCTCGAGTCCTTGCTGAACCATTCTTCCTTTCAAGGAACCATTGGTTCCATGTTTGCTGTTGCGACCGTTGGGCGTAGCATCGTCTCTCGCATCGATGAAATGCGGTACCCTGACTGATTGAGGGGGTTGTCTCAAAATGAGGGGACCCCGCAAAAGAAAACACCAACTACACAGACGCAAACCGCAAACAAAAGCAAGCAAAAAGCAAACAAAAAGCAAAAGCCCTTTGCCTCAAACTTGCGAGTGCCGTGCAACCCACTGCCAACGAAGCCTTGGGTCACATCATTTGGGCCTTGCATTGCCACTCGTCCTCTTTCCTGGAGACAAATGGAATAAGCAGTTGCACTCCATGAGGGAGCCTTTTTTTGCAGTGATACTGTGGATGGACGATATCCATCTCGCAGCACCCAAGACTTGCAGCGGAATCATCATTCCAAAGATTCTTGGGTGGTGCAGATTTCTTCCATCCACAGACGTGCCATCTGTGTTCAGCCAAACTGACCATCTGCTTTGGCCACGCTTCTTGCGCGAGATGCTCGCGCAAGACGAGGGCACCGAACACAAGGTTGTGACTATCCCCAAGATAGACTTAGACGTAGGGGTTTCCCTTTTCGGGACATCAAGCACCCCTGGATTTAAGTCTACCTTGGGGTGGTTACAACTGACTCGCCCGACCCTGCAGCGTTTGGCTATGCCTATTAGCGCTGCAGATCCATATATTGTATGTTGGCGAAGCCTGGCTTGAGCGGGGTGGTGGCTTGCGGCAGAGCTGGCGATTTTGTTAGCCATAGGAGTGCAATACGGTTGATGTTTTATTATTGCAAGTAAACCAACCACTGACCGTTGCAATTGCAGAAACCAACATGTGTAGTGACTAGGCCATGACCTCACTATGACTCCTTTTGTTCTGTTGAGTCATGTGAAATATGCCCCACCCCAATTTGGACAGATGCGGATGCCCAAAGGTGTTGCAAGCAAGGGAACGAGGGCGCCCTGTAGACTACTTGAACGTTTCGGGTGCGTGGCTGGTTCACTTGCAATATTCGGGGCGTCTGGGCCCTTTGAAGCAAATGAAGCATCCAAGATTCACTTGATTCCTTCTGACTTCATGCTCGTGTGTGATACTGGAAATTCTCGGACACCCCTGACCAAGACCACCCACTGCTTGCCATCTTCAGCCCTTTAAGAATGGAGTGCCCTTTCCTTCTGCTGGAAGGGAGAAGGGTTTCTCTTTAAAATCAGCCAGACAATGACAATCAATGTGGGTCTTTCCCAGAATGTGGACCCCCGTGCAGCTCATGCCCGGAGTTGCTGCACTTTTTTGGGGATGTTTAAGAAGGCCATGTTAGGGGCAAACAGGTTTAGACTTCGTTGGCCAAGTTGAGGAAGACTTGAGGTAGTGTTCAAGGGGAACCCGAAGGAAACCGAACATGTTGAAGCTGATGTTACCCTCAAGGTCGGTGAACTCGTGTGATTTCATTGTCAAGCGATCCAAAGCCTATCCGATGCCACGCGATGCGGGGAGACCATTTTACATGGGTTCTAGCAGGGGCCTAAGCAATAAAAATGTTGGAATGGAGTGAGTTGACCTGTAACTGTGGGAGAATGGAGAGGTGGGTAACTATGTGACTGTGGAGAATGGATAACCACTCCATTGCAACTGTAAGATAGTTACCCACCACCAAGGTTAGAATGGAGCAAACTATCCCTCGGTGGGTCACTTGAAGCTCTCGACTCGTCAATCCAACCACTAAAATTGGTTCTAAAGTGGGTGGTGAATTCACCTACCCCAAAATGGGATCCCAAAATGGTTTTGACCCACAGCCATATTGCAACTTGGTGGTTTTGGAAGATTTTGGGCGGCGGGTGTCCTTTGTTTTTGGCTTGGGATATGGGTCTGTCTCTTTTCAGGCACCCTTCTTGGTGGGTTTGAAGGAAAGCCAACAGGAGAACACACACACACACACACACGCACCCGTGTTCGTGGGTCCAACCAACAAAGGAACACACCCAGTTGGGGCAATGGTGCCCATCGGCCAAGGAAGTACTTGTGTGTGCCGGCCTTTGGGCTGCTAGTCACTGCCATCAGGCCTGGCCTGTTGGGGGAGGGTTGGGTAGGTGGAACCGCTTGAAGGGGCATTGTACTTAGTAAGTGCTTAATTAGTAAGCCTGGTTATTGCCCACTTGCCATGGTTGTATGTCATCTAAGTTGGTTACAACCAGGCTTACTAACGACTTATGAAGTGCAATGCCCCTTTAAGCAAGCAACCTCTCCCTGTCCCTTAAGCATGGCCAAGAGGAGGTTGTGTAACGGATGCTACACCAAGCAATCTTCACAGCTCCCGGAATGACTTCTGCGCGAATGAGCTGAGCTCGGGTCACAAAACTTTGGGCCGCTCTCTGCCCAGAAGTAAAAATCGCATTCTTTGTGCAGCTTGATGCATCGCAACTGCCGAGCTGGATTTTGTCCATCCACAGCACACTTGTGCTGTATATTTGCCTTGAAAGCGTGGGTGTTTGATGATCTTAGGCAAAACGCCTTGTGGAGCGTGCAGCTGAAACAGAGTCAGAACATCACATTTTCTGTGTACGCCTGATGTGGGCCCCCAAAAAGTTCTCGAGTTTTCTCCGCTGCCAGTGATTTGGAGAGCCTATGGTGAGAAAGGTCGTGAAGAGGTGGTTCTCTGAAAAACGCGGCACCCTCACACATGGTTGGCGTAAACTCCTATGCAAATGGTGTTCAACCAAAGGTCACCCACTGAAATCCATACCCTTCCTCCCATCAACGTGACACTTGTGGGATTGTGGGGAGGTACCTGGAAGATGAGCAAAGTCCTCTTGAAGGGACCCCCTGTCAGATGCTATGTCAGTGGGAGGAGGGTACCCTGTTGCTTTTCGGAAAAAAGGCGCCCCACACATGAGTTTGGAGTTATGGGTTTGGGGAGCCACCAGGGAACAGAATGCCCAAATGGCAAAATGTGCCCTCCAAATGGTCACTTCCTTTTAGTTTCCATTTGACTTACCCCCCCCCCCAAAAAAAAAAAACAAAAAAACAAACAACACAAAAGCTAGCCTGAGAAAATCACTCAATGAACTGCTTGGGGTTGCCCTCGGACAAGGATTTGCCCCTGCTAGGTTGCCACTTTGGTTTTCAATCAACTCAGACAAACAAACTCTCAATACAATGACAGCCCGCATAATCCTGCGTGCCGGCCAACAGCTACCAGCCCATTTAGGGGCTCACTTGACTTACGAAAGATCTACTAAAAGGGGCATTGTACTTACCCTGAGAATCCATGTAGGCAAACATGGCATACATTGCAATGTAGCCATTTTTGGGGTACATTGGCAATGTAGCAAAAAAACGACAACATTCGTCGGATCCCTGTCGGATTGTCGAAATATAGCCCAAAAATTGATACATTCGCCGAATCCCCGTCGAATGTCGAAATATGGCCTGGCAAATGATGAGATTTGACGAAGCTCGTGTCCGACTGTCAAATTTGAACCCGAATGTGGCGGAGTTTATTGAGCATATTTGTTTTGCATGGGTCCAATGATCATGCTTGCTAACTTGCTCTATTTGCCAAAGCACTGTTGTGTAGCAACTTCGCTTTCATTAATTTGCACTTGCTTCAGCAAACGTAAACACCGCGTTACTGACATGGACATTTGATGACGTTTGTAGCTAGCGATGGTTGAGAGCTCGCCATCAGACTCTTGCAAGTGTTTTTCCGGATGAGCAGGCTACGCCAAACAAACAAATCAACAATTGCAGGAATGATTCTGTTCGTGCACTTGGGCAGTTCTTATGGGACTGTGTGCGTGCAGCGTTGGTGCACTCTTGTGAGAAAGCCGCTCTAAGTATTGAGCACGCAAATTGTTCAACCGTGCAATGCAAAGCCACCCTCGAGCTCTATTGCCCATGTAAACGTGCTTTGATCTTGGATTATACGTATTTGAAATGATAAGCTTACAAATTCAACATGCTCTGCGCCAAAGGCACGGACTTGCCGACCTTGAGCCGCATTGGAAAGCACAGCCATCTATCAACTGCCAGGAATTCATTTTTCAACAGTACAGCCGACGCGCGATTGCAAGTATGGACATGTTTCTGGCTGTGCCGAATGATTGAGATGAGGAGCACCAAGCCAAATTGGCCTGCCGAGCCGACTCCCAGCTGACACCCAGTAACTGTTGGCCATTCAAGTGTGCTCAATCTACGCAGCAAGATGTCCAAGCATACCAAAAAGAAACTCCAAATTTATCTTACCAAAAAGCGTTTTCTACTAAGCAAAACATAGACATACACATGTTACGCAGGTGCAAATTTATGTATATGCACATGTACAAGACTTTATGTACACATGCAGTTCAAGATGATTAATATCTAAGCTCAGAACATAAAGCAGTGTTCTTATTTGTAGGTTTAGGTCAACGACTGCATTGCGATTGGGCAGACCTGGCGTTTTGCCGATTGAGCATGGGATATATGATGCTGCACGCGCAATCTGTATGTCAACTATTAGCTTGGCAATACTGATTGCTATGTAAACTCGGATAAGGAGCCACCAAGCTTAGCATGCGTGTCTTCAGTGCTCTTCAGTTTTCATTGGCATGCTGGAGACTCGGCATCCGGATTGTCTACTCGCATCAGCTCTGGGATCGCATCAGCCATGCAAAAAGCTCAGTCTTGCCTATTCAAAGCTTGGTCTACTAAAGGCCCAACAGGTGCCTATTGTTGCTACCCAAAAGCAGTTCAGCAAAGGTCCGTTTATTCCCCCTAGCTGACCAAAGTATGTCCCTACCATGTTCTTCACACCTGCATGCCCAAAATTAGCAAGCGATTTGGAGTAAATGACCCGACAAATTTCGCTGTTTTTGCGTGACTTCTTCTCGGATTGTGTTCCTGTCCTTTGCTTGTGCAAACGGCAAACCGTGATTTGGCGTGATTTGGCGTGAAAAGTTGTCGGATTGTCTTCTTATTTTTGCTTACGTTAACGGAAAACCGTGAAATAGCGTGAAATAGCGTGATTTTTTGCCGGGCTGTGTTCATGTGTTGACACGTCGGACGAGGCTCGATTCTTGTTTGCACCGTGAGTTGGAAGTGATGTGGCTTGATTGATTGTGTCACCTGGCAAGCCGGCCTAGAACTTATCAGCGGAGAAGCGTTTGTCGGACAAATGGAATACTAGCGCGCATGCCCCAAAACATTCGCTGACGAGGACATGTTTAATCAAGGAGAGCATTAGACAAACATGTTACTCGTGCCTTTTTAGTTGGGTTTCATCGATAAACCAAGTCCTTGCAAAAAAACATATGGGGCTTGGACTGCGTCATGTCCGTTCTCCTCAAGACCGCCGCTTGAGCCCTTCCCAGCGCATCTCGTTTGACAAAGCTGTTTCTTGTTAAGTCTGTGACTTTTGCATTGCGGCATGGGGCATGGCAGGATTAGAGCCTTAATTTCTATCTGACCAGTGAAATTTCGCGTCGCAAGCAGTTGCCGCTCGAATGGTGCTTGGAAACTGCTAGCAGGCTAGCATGCTTTCAAAGTGAGCCTCCTGGAAACAAATGAAACACCTGCTTTGAACAACAAGGGCTTTTTAAGATGGGCTGCGCTCTGGACGGGGTTGCGGCATGGTGTTAAGCAAGTATTTGGTTGGAGATGTGATTGTTGGAAATTTGACCCCTTACCTTCGGTCGACGGCTTATGGCCCGCGAACAAGCTTGTCATGATGATCCATCGCCCCTGCGTGGGCACGCATCAATCATAATAGAACTTGCCTCGCAAAGCCAGAGGTTGCAGCTTGCAAGCAGTCAGGAAGCAACACATTTAAGCTGCGCACGGGCAAGTTGATGAAATTGTGTAACTGTGGAAAACAACGACGTAGCATCATTTTGCTTTACTAACCTTTTTGGTTGGGGGGGTATCAACCCCCATCAGCGTTTGGATAGGTTTTGTTGAGAGTGACTGCTGGCAGGATCTCCTGCTGCGAGATGTTTTCCAAGGAGTTGTTGTCCTCCATGCGCAATAATTATGTTTGTTGAGTGATCTTTGCTAATCGGCGTTGCGTTAGTGTGACCCAGTGCTGGAAACGTGCTTCACGGTGTGGCCTGAAAAGCTTGAACTATCGCACACGTGCTTCGTCGCCACACTGTTGCATCAAGCCAGCCAGCCCGTCAAAATGGTTGACGTTACAATCGGAAGTCCTCAGGAGGATCTGCTACACTATGCTAGTCGATTCCTTCTGTTGCATGCCAGGCAACCAACATTTACCGACAATGCTAGCCGGGGTTGGCTCGAATCATTATGTGCCCTGTTTGTGCCCTGTTGTTGTTGCCAGTCATTCGCAGTTTAAGTTTTGTCCGTACATCAATTTGCGGCGTGCCTTTGTATTTTCCTGCGTTGTGAGTTAAGTTAGCGGTCGGAAAGGCATTGGAAAAGGCTGGTTGGAGGGCGTCGTCGGATAGAGTCGCCGAAATTGAGGCGAGCTTGTTGTGGGAAGGCTTGTCGGAACCCTTGTCGGAAGTTGTCGGAGTGAATGTCCCCAGAAATTGGCTACATTCAGGTTTATCGGTCAATGTAGTTGAAAAACGCGGGCGTCGGCCAATGTAGGCGATATATGCATACATTGGATTGTCAGGGTTAGTAAGTGGTGAGTAAGCCTGGTTACTCACTTAGGAGACGTACAACCACGGTATGATATATAAACAGGCTTACTAGCCACTTGCCAAGTACAATGCCCCTTTAAGTGGATGCCATAGGGATCATCATGTCCAGCGGCGAACAGGCGGCACTATTGGTTGACCAGTTTCCTTGTTTTATTTTTATTTTCGAAACTAGTGGACAGGGAACCAACCGGAGGAAAGCATGAGGAAAGCAGGATAACGTTGGCAAATGTTGTTTCAGTCTGTTTTGAGAAAATGGACCGATCAAATCACCAGCTACTGCGAGCCGTGTGCTCCAGGGATGAGATAGAGCTGGATGGCAGCCTAGAAGTAGATGAGCAGCAGCAGCCGAGCCCTGGCACGGAGCAGCGCTGTTGGCGCGCTTGTTCAGGGGGGCCACTGGGAGTCGTCCGGCAGGTCCGCGTTTTCAGGTATGAAGGGGAAGGCCTTTTTGTTATTTTTGTTTCGAAAGCTTCGTGACGGAGGTTGTGTCTTTTCTTATCCCAAACGCTTTGCGTAAGGGTCGCTTGAGAAAAGGAGGATATGGAATGAACCATGTGGTCTTGCTGGCAGTGCGCGCAGAATGCACACAGGCTAAGTAAAGTCGGAGGAAAGCGCTGAGCGTTGCCGCAATACGTCGCTGCAAAGGCAACCCCCAGAAATCGGCTTGGGAGTTTTGAAGCTTGGGTCCAGTTGAGCCGCAACTTTCCAGCCAGATTTTCGGTATCCGCACAAGTAGCGCGGAAGTCGATGGACCTCCCCGCCAGTTTCCGGACAAAAGTCGGGCGGCCAACGGGTTGCGAGCTGGAGCTGCGGAAGTGCACCTCGTGCATTACTTTTGTGCCGAATGCGACAAAGGCCCGCAAGAGTGGCGTGATGAGCGGCGATGGTTTTTGTTTGGGTCTTGCTTTGTTTTTGGGGGGGGTAGCCCTATTTTGACACATGCCCATACACACACACACACACCTATGTATATATATATATACGTATATATGTATATATGTATATATGTATATATGTATATATGTATATATGTATATATGTATATATGTATATATGTATATATGTATATGTATATATATATATATAGTTGCATGTATTTTCGTGCACATATGTATTTTTACACATGCCGGCCAGATCTGGGCAAGCTGTTTCAAAAGGTTTTTTTCCCGTATCAGGCACCTTTTTCAGACATTTCCTTCCATTTAGTTAAGAATATGTTTTCTTTTCACTTGTTGGTTTTAAGGGGAATCTATGACTACTGGACTTGTTTTTCCAGGGACTTAAGCAACTGGACGTTTTTCGAAACCCAACGTAGAGTCTCCTTAGCGCGGCAGCGCGTCCAGCTCCGAGGAAGGCGTTGGACCTCTCGCGGCTGATCCACCAGCCGCGGAAGGCGGAGGCGTTGGGCAGCTACGACTCCCTCAGCACCGAGCAGAGCCTCGGTCGTTTTCGAGTCGGGTCGGTGGTTTGGGGTGGTTTGGGGTGTTGGGTTTTGGGAGGTTCTGGGGAGGGGATGTGTGGGGGGGAGGTTTGTGAGGTTTTGGGTTTTGGGAGGTTCTGGGAGGGGGAGGGGGATGTGTGGAAAGGAGGAGGTGTAGAGTAGTTTAGAGCAAGGTATTGAGAGATAGGCATGTGTCAGCATCCCAGAACACGCGCTGGAAATTGACCCAACGACCCCAACAAAGACGTGCTCCAAAGAGAACTCCTTCAACAGTGGATGGGTTGTCCTGGCTTCTTGCCGATCTGCGCGGGAGCAATTACCATGGTGTGTCTTTGTGCGAGTGCGTTCCCTGTTCCTCAGGGCTCTTGTTGCGTTTCGTGGGAGTCACACCGAGCTGGGATCTGGTCTTCGGATAGCGGCCGCAGCTGGCCAGACTCCTGGTGCATGAGCAAGCGCTGGGAAGGACACACACAACTCCAGAGGTTTGGATTCTCTTCGCGGAGGGTCAGAAAGGCAGCAGTCAGAAATGCAAATTTGTCATCTCAAGAATCTCAAGGTAATTTGGTGGTCTCAGCAACGCTCAAGGCGGTCGGCGCTTGAACGGTGGGCCGTTCAGGAATGTGATGCTCAGTTGGAAGTAGAGGCCGAAAGAGACGATCACAGTTGTAAAGCCTGCGTGTAAAGGTCAATGGTAGTGGTCTAGTTGCCCTTTCAGGAGCCTTTTGAACATGACATACCTGACCCACTGACCTGTACAGTGCCTGACCCTGAATTTCAGCTCTGGCTCGAATCCCCGCTCAGGTCCCTCAAGGTGCGCCCTAACTGCGGATAAACGACAAACTAACAAAGAAAGCATTCAAAAGGATATGTGACGCTCTGATCCTGACACATACGTGCGTGCGATGTGTATTTATTTGTGTCAGGAGCAGACATTCTCTCTGCGCAAAAAATGTAGGAGGCTACCGCAAGCTTGGCCGCGTTGGACATCACAGGCTTGCTTGCAAACGCGTAAAGAATCTAGCCCAAGTCCAACAGCAAGAGACTTCCTCCGAAAAGAGTAGGTAGACCAATGGGCCTACTATTCATTTGGGTGTTCCAACAAGAAGGGCCGAAATCTTGAGGAACACCCAACACCCTTTTTCGTTGTTTTAAAAGCGAATGTGCGGTTGCCCAGTTCGGGGAAACTCCGATTGGCAAGGTGAATTCCCGCTCAGCAGCGCCCAAAGACCCAGGCAAATTTGGTTCGAGCGTCAGACATGTCCAATTGGTGTATAATGTTGACCCAGGATTAATAAACCCGTCCCACTATTAGGGGGGGTGTTCCCTCCAAAAGTGATGAATCCCCACCAAAAGGGGACACCCCCCTATTAATCAACCAGGGGTTTATTAATCCGGGGTTAACATGAGGGAGGGAGTCACATCACATCGCCCCACTGCCGTCCAGCCGTGTACTGAGGTTAGCACATCTCTTCGAAGACACCGAGGGCCCAGTGTGGCGCCTCGGTCGCATGTCCGGTGAGCTTCTGTCAAAATGTCCAAGTGATTCTACTGGCCGTTCTTTCAACAGACTCGCCCATAGGTTTGACAAAATATATACTCTATGTATCATATAGAGTCTGTGGTGAATTTGGCAGGGACATTAGGGGGAGGAGGGACACGAAATTTCTACGGCAAACAAATCCGGGGGCGTAACACTAATTTTCCCCCATATACAGTGCGTGAACCTTATACTTTCACCGGGCTCAAGTGCCAAATTGCAAAACAATCACAATGAGACTTTCCGGAGGTTAGGTTCCTGATCATTGTTTCCTGGAATGAAGGAGGAATCATTTTTCCAATGTAAACCATGGTTGAGACAGTCCGGAAATTTGCATGTCTACGCAGGGCTGGGCTTGCGGAACTAATGGGACGCCAAGCACTTGGAGAGGTCCCCAATTTTGAGAATCACCCATATTGACGCTTTACGGGACTTGGATGGTGGAGGGCAAGTATGTGTCCATGCTCGCATTTCAATTGGGTTTTGTCTCTACAGCCAGGAACCCCAAAATGGGTGCTTGTCCTTTTGGTTTCCCTTCAAGCCAGCCCAAAAATGGTACCCTATAAATTACACACCCACACACAAACACAAACACAAGCACAAGCACAAAACCACACACCCACACACCCACACACCCACACACCCACACACCCACGGAAATTCATATTCTCATTTTGAGATATCCACCGGTAGCTTGAAATTTAGTTGTCTTTAAATAGAACGCCAAATTGGAGGCTGGTGTTTCTTGGATTTTCCTTTAAACCACCGCAGGGTACGGTGGATTCCCAAGCACGAATCACGGTCCATTGCGTTTTCAACTAGTTCCTTGGTGGCTAGCCATAGATTTTCGATGGGGTTTACGACATCCCAGGTGGATCCAAATATTTCCGTCAATCCAGATGGATCCAGCCGGATCCCGCGACTGCAGCCAGTTTTGCTCCACACTTTTTCCCGAACCTCGAAAACGCCACGGCCCACCGCCCTTAGGACCGGCATCGCGGAACAGATGGCGATGCACATGCTCCATGAGCAACGCCTGAAGGCGTTTGGACCCTTTCCGCTTCGTGGTTTGGTCAGAAAAACTTTGGTCTAGACATATGGCCATGATCTTTTTTTAAAAGAGGAATCCAGCTCCAAAGTGGTTGGTGGACATGAATCTTTACCTAAATGATGTCCACCAAAGGGTGTCCTATGAAAATTAACCCCCACATGATCTAGAACTTGCTTGTTAGGTTCTCAAAATTGGGAACCTCGAGATGGTTGGCTTCCTTGTGGCTTCCCTTTGAAACACACGAGGGTACCATCCAAAAGCGTCAACCCCCATTTGTCGATGGGGTTCGGGACATGGGAACGAGATTTAAGAACCAAAACTACAAAACTTAGGCAGGAGCCCCAAACTACTTCGTAGTTTGACCGTGCTGCAGATGGTAATTTTGGATGGAGCTTCACTTGGAGGGCTGTTACCTTGGAGTTTCCTGGTGAATCATTGCAAGTGCAGATTTTGGGTCACCTGGAAACAAGGAATCACGTGTTATCATCAGAATCTTACAACCCCTGATTTCCAGGTGAATCATTGTCTCCATCAAATTCAGCCACAGCTACCATTCTATCAGCTGCCGCTTCGCCCTTGTTTCTGTGCTGTTTCCCTTCAACCTACTATGCGCGGTTTCTGCTTCTTTAGCCACTTGGGAATGTCCCGGCAAGGCTCTTTTGGCTATAAGAATGAGCCTTCGGAGCTGTCAGGCCGGCTTCCCCAAGGGCATTGAGAACGTGATGCCCTCCTCTCACCTGGAGTTGAATGCCAACCTCTCGGCGGCCGAAGAGATCGACCGGACCGTGCGTGGCTAGACCAACCCTTTTGGAGGCGAGAATGCTCTGACTAACTTGTGTGGTTGCGGCTCAAAATTAACAGGGCTCCTTAAAAGATACATTTTGCAACCATTTGAAACATGGCCTTTTCCACCAAATTAAAGGGACACCACCATTTATAAGGCAATGTTCAGGTGTATAATGTAAGGATTTTTGATTAAAGAGCTAGGGTTACGCAGGTTTTGCAGTTTGTCGCCAATTACCAAGGGGCCATTTTGGGAACAATTGTTTGAGCCACAGCGTATGGGGGGCGGTGAAAAGGGGCGCTTGTTAGGTATCTCCTTCAAAAGGCGCCACGTATGGGCGGCACCCTTTTCGGGCTATAGTGTCGAAAAGAAAAAAACATGTGCTACGTTCTTTCTTGATTTGAGCAAAGATATGTTTGGGGGATACCCTGTCTTACTGTTGGATTGTGAGGGTATGGCAGCCTCTGCTGAGGCTATGGCATCCTCAGTGAGCGCCAGTCGCCTGTCAAGACCTGCTTCCTCCGTGGGGTGGATGCCGAGTTCAGCCGCACAAAAGGCTGTTTGAGGGAATCCTTCTGGTAGGGAATCAAAGCTTGGTTCTCACTTGTTGAAAGGGAACTTTGACCTTTTGACCTTTTGTTTTCTTAGCCAGGTGTGGGCTCCCATTTGTCATGGCCCCAAAAATTGATCACCTTTTATTTCTGGGTCCCTGGGACAACTGAGTTGTCCCTTTTGTTTTGGTGGGTCGACTGACATGTGACCAATCCCAACAAGTTTGATCTCTGTTTCTACCAGGACCGCTGGAATCGGAACTGGGCCCATAGCACCATGAGTTGTCACGGCCTTCGCATTGAGCGACCCTCTGGCGGACAAAATCCGCATTGCACCATCGCACCAGGCGGTTTATCCCAGTCAAATCGAACCGGCTTCCATCCGAAGGTTCAAAGTTGATGTCTCAGGGATCCGTGCCAGTTTTCTCTCCGAGGGGAAGATTGGAACCACGCAGTGATTCGATTCAACTCTTTGGGAACATGTGGGTTTGTCTTTGTTAGGGGGACCCCACAATGGTGGTTTCTTGTTGGATTCCCTTTAAAGCCAAAGACAAGTCCCTAAAAGACACACGCCTGTATCTTTACCAAGCAACAAGTCAGATAAACATTCGCAGCGGGACCCCAGCGCATCCAGTTGATGAGGTGCTTGTTCGGTACTTACCACCGGGGGTAACCGTGCTTCTGACAGTGGAATGACAAAATCCATCTTGCACCTACGAAAGCCTGGAATGATTCCCTTGTAACCATCAGCAAACGTGGTGTCAACTATGGTGTCATTTCCTGGGGCAAATCCAGTTCACCAGCACGTTAGAAAAAAAAAAAAAACAAACAAAAAAAAAAAAAAACGGAGTGATTCGGGAAGCTTTGCTGGACGGTTCATGTCCACTTTTGGCCAACTGGATCTGGGCAAGGAAGCGGAGCCTGCGCAAGCAGCACCGCCTCATTCGCCGCGCGGTGGGGAAAGCCTTGGGCTACGACTACTGGGGAGGCGCCATCCGGCTCGGTTAGGCCCCGGGCTCGGTGTCCCTTTCGTTTTCCTTTGGAACAGCACCAAAAGCGAGAGCCTCCAAAGAGGCACACCCTTATCTTATGAAGACCCATCATTCTTGACTTTGGATGAATCACCTTGGCCATCACTTGAAGGCTTAGAGTCTATTTTGCAGCCAAGCACAAACAAACCATTCCATCAAAGAAGTGGGCCCCAACAAACAAACGACTCGTCCCCAATTGATTCAATTGATGCTCGCAAGTGAAGGCTCTTCTTGCGGAGAGTCCCCGGGCCCCAAGAAATAATCAATGGGTTTCTAACTTCGCTCCATGTACCTTGCCCAGTGGATCCCAGTACCCCTACAGCAGGTACCCAGGAAGAACCATGATGTAAAACCTACAGGTAAAAAATCCTTACCTACCATACGGGCAACTGGGATCCGCTGGGTGAATGTTAGCCAACCACCATGTTGAACCATCGGGGTGACCCTCACCGCGAAGGATCCCAAGTCAGGCACTGATGATTTCCTCCAGAATCCTGGGTCGGAATGAGCGGTGTTGTAGGGCTGGTGTCCAAAAAGGAGGGGACCCCCAAAGAACAGAGCCGTTGCCTTTTGACGTCCCTTTTTGCACCAGCCAACAGGCTCAATATATCAGGACCTCAAATCCCCAGAGTCGCCAAAATGGTCATGGCTCCGAACGGTGCCCGTTCATGGTCCTAAAACTGCCTAAAAGGTCCTCTTTCCCATTTCGAGTCGGCTGCAAGTCAGCGTTGCAGAATCATGCGCCCTAGATGAAGATTGGACAACTTTGACGAGACACGGCTGACAGCATCCGCACGAACAATACTCTTTAGACGACTTTTGGGTCCCTTCTGCTTTCGTGTCTGACTCACCGTGGAAGTGACCCAGAAATTTAGAGACGTGATCACCTGAAAGGGGCTTACTAAAAGTGGAACCCACACAGGGGAAGCTCAAAGTTACCAGTACTTCATTTCACCTTTGGATAGTGGCAACTCAACCCAAAAGAGTGAAAGAGTGCCCGTTTTCACCTTTGGAACATTCAACCCAACAGACTTGTTCACCCTTTTGATTTGGGATGCTAGGTGCTTTTGCTTAGACCTCGACCCGGCCAGAAAAGCCGAAGCCTGTCAGCTACTCCAAAGCCACCCAGCGCTCCGGATGGGTCGGTTCCGTGGAATTTTGTGCGGGTATGGTACCCATTTCGGCCACTTGCTCAAAACCCTCTTCGACAGGAGACTCTTGCAACACAAATGGGTATGGCTCAGAATGAAAGAGCTGGGGTTACGCAGATTTGGAGTCTTTGGCTCCATTTACCAAGGTGCCATTTTGGTACCACTGTTTTGAGCCACAGCCAAATAGGCGCCTTTTGAATGCTTTGCCTTGGGTCCCCACCATTTTGAGTCACAGGTTTTTAGTACTCACTTGGATTCGGTTCGGGACCTGAAACCTGAGCTCGGAGCTTCCCACCGGCGAGACTCACGGGATTTTGTTGGCTGGGGAAAGAAGTCGTGGCTCATGTGGACGCAGAAAGTGTCCGCTTCTCGCACCGAAAAAAACCATGGTTGAAACATTTGTTTGTTGGTATTTACAGGGGAGTCATCATTCCAGGGTTCTTATGTGGTGGATTTTGTCCCACCCACAGTATGGCTTTGGGTTTTGGAACATGCTCACAATGCTTGGTGGACATCCAGCTCTCTTTCTGCGCTGGTGTAAGTGACGTAGTGATGAGTCTTCTGCACTTGTGAGCTCACTCATTTTCTAGTGTCCCCTTCATCCATTTTAAGTCATGGCCCCCAAAGGTGAACACCTATTATTTCTGGGTCCTTTGATCAACTGAGGTGTGTTGTTGTTGTTGACTTCTGCCAACGGAAGGCCAGAGGAAAGGATGTGTAGGAATTACAACCAGCTCGCCGATCTCGCTGCAGGCAGGCTGAAGGTTCCTTCGGTGCCTTTTGCTGAACAAGTGCAACAGGAGTTCAAAGAGCTTTATCCAAAAAAGGGGATGCAACTGGTGACAGGACCCTCGCCCATGGAAACCAACATGTTTTGGGAGTCGTGGGGTTTGCACAGATTCCAAACTTTGGGCTGTGAACTTGGCCAATGGCCACAAAAGAAATCAAGCACCCCGCCAGCCGCGGCCGCCTCGGAACCCCCTAACACGGGTTGGATTTCCCTGGCGCAACCACTCCAAAAAACGGGTACCAGCGAAAGAAGGAAGACACCCCCACGTGGTGGGGTAGACTCATTTACTGCCAGGCTTGGATTGCGACTCGTTTGGGGCTCGGGATAGGATGAGAGAGTCTGTCAACCACAAAGCGACATTGGGGGTGACCATTTTTCTGTGATTGTTGCGGACAGAGGCATATTTGGATTGCGGGCTGATATGAGTGAGCGCTTTTTTCAGGGAACCCTTTCAGCTTGCTTTACAGGGAGCACCAGTCGTTTCTGGCCATTAGCACCAGCTCTGCGCACACCACATGGTTGTGGGTCAGAATTAAACCGCTAGGGGACCGCAGGTTTTAGTCCATGTTTCCATTTACCAGGGTTCCATTTTGGGAACCAATTTTTGACCCACTGCCACATGGATATGGGTCAAAATAGGGACCCCCCCAAGAGGGCCACAGGAACGAACAGCCGAGGTGCATTTTGGAACTTGGCAAAGGCACAGACAAAGACGAGATCCACGCAATCCTGGCGCCGCCCGGACGCAAATAGAGGGGCTCTTCCCATGTGGTCGGGTCAGGTGGACCTAATTGCTTGGTAGGGAAGTAGTCTAGAGCATGTTAACAACCGGAACAATTGGGGTTAGTGCCCTTTCATCATGGGGTCAAATCTTGCTCAAGAGGGTTGAACACCCAAGATGGCCCCATATGAATTGCGTTGGCTCGTCCCATGCCGTCAAATCAGCGGGCTTAAATGAGCAAGGGTCAAATTTCAGTGGTTCATGGTCAACTTGGAAGGGGACTCACGAGTTGTGCCAGAAGAGAAAGGGCACCTGGGACGGTTATGGACTTTGGTCCTCTTTTGGATTCGTATATTCAACAAAGTGGGAGGAAGCAGATGACAAGTTCCAGGCGAGTCACTTACCGTCCAGGCAGGCACTTGAGTGGAACACAAGTGCCGGATAGCTCCAATCGTGTGCCGCAACCCTCATGGGCCGTTTCAGTGGGTGGCTCTACTACCTGGCAGAAGAAGGATTCACAAGGCCTACGTACACCTTGACCATTCTGATAGAAACAAACATCAGTTGGTTTTGGGCGCCGCTCAATTGACGTCGTGCCATGCTCAAAGGCCTGAGAAGGAAAGAAAATGCACTCGTACACGTGAACCAAATGATCATTGGATTTCGGACCACACATCAGCGCACGCGATTTCCCCTGGCTGAGGGACCAGGACACGACAGATACTTTGGGATCGAAGATCTTGGGCTATACTTCTCAAGCCTTGCACCCTGGCCGACGCAGCGGGAATGTGGGGACCCAGTGTATGGCCATGGATGGAAATATGGAGCCCCGCGGAAAGAAATTGGTGGACAAAAAGCCCTACCGAAATGATACCAGAGGCTCCCGAAGCAAAACCCGCGGGTTGATCAACAAAAACCCGGCCCCCAAAATGACCTTGGGTGAGCATCTTTGTTTGTTTTCCGCAATGGTCACCCTGGGTAAAGGACCTTTTGATCAACCGTCA
Organism: Effrenium voratum; assembly: GCA_963377175.1. Taxonomy (NCBI): domain Eukaryota; class Dinophyceae; order Suessiales; family Symbiodiniaceae; genus Effrenium; species Effrenium voratum. Next base: position 546,647 of record CAUJNA010003253.1, on the reverse strand, counting down.
TATGGATGTGTCTTTTTTTGAGGGTACCTTCTTTTTTTGTGTGTTTTAGAAGGGAAAGCAACATGAAAACCACCATTTTCAAGCATGGGCCAAAAAGAGGCACACCCGGATGCAAGTTGCGCAAATCGGTCCCCCCCTTTTTTATTTAAGGCAACCACAAGGAGACTAGCCATTTGATTGCCCTTTTACTGACCCCATTTTTAGAATCATCGATCCCTCGTTCAGGTTCTGTATCCACCTCAAGGAGGGTTTGCTGAAATGATCATTTTAAACGCCCGTTTCGGTGGCACACAAGCATCGCCCCATTGATAGGGGGTTGAGGGGGTTAGATGTGACTTCAAGCTGGTGCGCTCGGAAAGAGGTTGGTAGCATCTGGAATGTTCTCCCAGTTGTTCAGTGGCATGTCCATTTGTGTTTGGTGGGTGTCTGATTGGAGAATAGTCAACCCCAAAAAGGCTTTTTTGTTTGCCAGGTCCATGGACAATCGGGGCTTGAATCTAGCCAGCCAGCCAGCCAGATATCCAGCCAGGTCTCCGAAGTAGCCAAATTGCCCCTGTGGGTGTTTCGCACTACTCCTACTGTGGATAGCCGAAATCCTGCACCACAGAAGAAACCCCGGAATGATGACTCCCCTGTAAAAACCAACGAGCAACGGTTTCCCATGGATTCAAAGTGGTGCAGGATGTTGTCCGTCCACAGTGTGGCTAAGAGTCTTAAGGGGAAACAACCTCCTATTTGGTGATGGACGTTGAGCCTCAAACACGCGAGCGTCACAGATGTTTGGAACGATGCGCGTTGGCAACGTAAGCCATATTACTTCCATTTGCTTAAGAATAGTTTATATTTTCCCCTGTTGGCTTTAACGGGAATCTATCACTACTGGATTTTTTTTTCCAGGGGTCTTAACCAGATGGAAGATTAGTAGAGCCTTCCTAGCAAAGTTGGACACCCTTACGCACCACAGACCTCAGGGCTCTCGTGCTCGCAGTGACACATGTTGGGCATGCATGTCCACCAAAGAAGCGCCAATTGAATATCATACCGAGTTTAGCGTTCGGGCGCGAGGTGTTCGTCACCTCTAAGCCTTGATCAAAGGGGAACCTCCAGAAAGCCGCCAAAAAGAAACAACAAAAAACAAACACAGAAAGTACAAAAAGCGGCACTCCAAATGGGGAAGGAAGATAAGTCGCCGACCCTCAATTATGTTTCTTTGGTTCGGTTGCGAGGCCTCATGTCGGAGTTGCTTGAAGGTTTTGCCTGGGAGAATCCAATTTCCGGAGTCCTTTCGGAAAGATCCGGCGGTTGTCAAAACCGTTTTGGGATCCCATTTTGGTTGGTAGGTGAATTCACCACCCATGTTAGGCTTCCTATTTGTGTGTTTGGATTGGGCTGTTCACTGTACGAAATTTGATGGCCATACTGGAAAAGAACTGGAAAGCCGATCTAGGTGACTGATCCTGCAGCATTGGTTCTAAAGATTACATCTGGGCCATTGGTGTTGGCCCCCAGTTGAGTTGTGTTCCTTCAGTCATTCCCTGTACCTTGCCTGCTATGAGGTTGGATCTATAGCTTTGCACTTTCTTTGGAACCTACAAGTTGACCTTCTTGCCGCGGCAATAGCCGGCTTTGAAGTTGAGAAGTGGTCCACCAATGACGCACGTCTAGGGTGAGAATCAGGGTTTGGCATCTTTACTAATTGTCGTATGAACAACATCCAGCACGTGGTACGCGAAGTACCCAAAATATTTTGCAGGGCTACATCCCACCAGGGAGGCTTAGTGCCTTCAAATGGGAGCGACCAATTTGGGACCGACTTGGACGAGTTCAAAGACAATGCCCTGCCCACCCTACCCCACCCCACCCAACCCCACCCCACACCCCCAACCACCTCAACTCAGTACTTCCCTGCTTCTTTGCCGGAGGTTCTTATGCTCACTCTCTGAGCTGGACTGATCCACTGCTTGGGCTTGCCATTTGGGGGAGGAACATTGATCAACCGCCATGGTAGACCAACAGTTTGGGTACTTTTGTTGGCCCATCCACGTCGGAAGTGAGAGGGATCGTCGACTTGTTTGGCTCGACCGCACATAGAGAGAGGATCGGTCGCAAGAAAATCGTCGCCGGCCCAAGTTAGATAGCCAGTCAACCCAGACTGGAGATTTTGAGCTGTTTTTCTTGGGAAGTCCCATAAAACTCAGGACGCACGATCAGTTTGGTGGTTCCCTACATTGTTTTTCCCTTTTAACTTCAGCCTCCCAAGAAATCGGAGTCCTTTCTGTGGATGGACAAAACCCATTCGCACCACTTTAAAACCATGGTTGACACCATGGTTTAGTCGGGGAAATCGAATCATTCCCTTGGGTTTCTGAACGGTGGCGCGAGGAGCGGATTTCGCAACCATCCATGGTATGAGAGTGTTGACTGCAAAATCGTTTCTTTTTTCCCGAAAGCATCGCGAAGGGTTCTTCCGTGCGGAGCCCTTGGACAAGTTACATAGAGCCAAGTTACATAGAGCCAAGTTACATAGAGCCAAGTTACGTAGAGCCAAGTTACATAGAGCCAAGTTACATAGAGCCAAGTTACATAGAGCCAAGTTACATAGAGCCAAGTTACATAGAGCCAAGTTACATAGAGCCAAGTTACATAGAGCCAAGTTACATAGAGCCAAGTTACATAGAGCCAAGTTACATAGAGCCAAGTTACATAGAGCCAAGTTACATAGAGCCAAGTTACATAGAGCCAAGTTACATAGAGCCAAGTTACATAGAGCCAAGTTACATAGAGCCAAGTTACATAGAGCCAAGTTACATAGAGCCAAGTTACATAGAGCCAAGTTACATAGAGCCAAGTTACATAGAGCCAAGTTACATAGAGCCAAGAGCCAAGTTACATAGAGCCAAGGTTAGGTAGAGCTTAGAGCTTCGGCGTTAGCAGCTATGTAAGTTAGTTTAGGTTTCTAAGGCGCCGGGGCGAGGATCGCTCGGGATTGCGACCCTCTGCGGAGATTCGCGTGGTCGAGGTTCAAAAACTGAGGACTTTTTACGATTTCTGCGGTGCGCGCGCGACCCTCTGCGGAGATTCGCGTGGTCGAGGTTCAAAAACTGAGGACTTTTTACGATTTCTGCGGTGCGCGCGCGACCCTCTGCGGAGATTCGCGTGGTCGAGGTTCAAAAACTGAGGACTTTTTACGATTTCTGCGGTGCGCGCGCGACCCTCTGCGGAGATTCGCGTGGTCGAGGTTCAAAAACTGAGGACTTTTTACGATTTCTCCCTCTGCGGAGATTCGCGTGGTCGAGGTTCAAAAACTGAGGACTTGTTATGATTTTTAGCATGCGCGCGCGACCCTCTGCGGAGATTCGCGTGGTCAAGGTTCAAGAACTGAGGGCTTTTTATGATTTCTGCGGTGCGCGCGCGCTCTCGCTGTGGCGCCGTGCAAATTTGTCTCAGTCTCGGCGAACCCTCTGCGGAGATTGTGCGTGTCGAAGCGCTCTCGCTGTGGCGCCGTGCAATTTTCTTGCTCGCGAAACGGCCTTTGGAAGTTGTCTCGTGGTTTGCGCGCTTGCTTTCGCAATCCCGCGGTCGCGGGTTCGATTCCCCCCTGGTCCGCGGCAGCTCCGGCTTGAAAATCGCAGCTTTTAAGTACAAACTGTAGTACGCGGAGCGTGCTCCTGCAGCTCCGGCTGGAAATCGTTACTTTTAAGCACAAACGTAGTACGCGGAGCACACCCCCGCAGCTCCGGCTTGAAAATCGCAACTTTTGAGTACAAACGTAGTATGCGGAGCGTGTGTCTGGAGATTTGGGTGGAAAATCGCAATTTTTAAGTACAGACTTAGCATGCGGAGCGTGCTCCCGCAGCTCCGGCTGGAAAATCGCAACTTTTAAGTACAAACGTAGTACGCGGAGCACACCCCCGCAGCTCCGGCAGCACTTGCGCAGAGCAACTTGCGCAGAGTCACTTGCGCAGAGCAACTTGCACAGAGCAATTGCACAAAGCACTTGCGCAGAGCAACTTGCACAGACCAACTTGCACAGAGCACATGCGCAAAGCGCTTGCACGGAGCAACTGGCGCAGAGCCCTTGCGCAGAGCAACTTGCTCAGAGCACTTGCGCAGAGCAACTTGCACAGAGCAGGCGCAGAGCAACTTGCACAGACCAACTTGCGCAGAGCACATGCGCAAAGCGCTTGCGCGGAGCAACTGGCGCAGAGCACTTGCGCAGAGCAACTTGCTCAGAGCACTTGCGCAGAGCAACTTGCACAGAGCACTTGCGCGCAGCAGCTTGCAGAGAGCAACTAGCGCGCAGCAGCCTGGAACAATGCAGCTTGCGCAGACCGCTTTCGTGAGAAATCGCGCGGCGCAGTTCGAGAGGAAAGTAGGATGATGAGATGGAGCTCTCATGTGACCATACACACTGAGCATCGCCGCGCGCAGACACGCTCGCCGCAGCGATGCAAAAAGGTGTCTCCGCGGCTGGATGAGCACCTGTGGAAAAATGCTTTCGGGCCAATCGTCCTCTAGTTTTGGGATGCAGTTCCCGGTCGACACTCAGATAACATCAGAAAAACAAGGGTATTCCCTGGTGGTGTCATGAGTTTCTTCTCCGGAAGGCGGACCACCAACTACATCGGAGCAGCTTGGTCATGACTTTTTGCGGGGAGGAGGGGGGGGGGGGCGGGTTCGACTCTGTTGGGGTGGCTCGCCTTTTTGTGATTGGAACCCCGGTGGTTACCAAAAGGAAAACCACAAAAAACAACAAAAGGAAAACCAAAAGGACAACTACTCTTTTGGAGGTCCCCTAAAAACACACACCCGCAACCATGTCCGGTTTGGGAACAAGAGTGATTTGCCTGGTTCAACCGCATGTGCGAGATGCTTTTTTCCATGGTCTCAGAGGGAAATGGTTATGACAGGTGCAGTTGTTATGTTTTGGGCACCTCAGGCAAGAACAAGCAGAGACACTGTTTCTTTTAGCCCACCTTGTTATAAAAGAAGGGCCATGGAAGCTTCAAAGCATGCTGCAACCCGCAGATAGCGAACAGTCAGATGTCTTTCTCGTGAGATATGGCTTGTGCCAGGCTTCTTTAAGCTAAACCAAGCGCTGCCTTGGTTTGGGCACAGGCCTTGAATTCTGGAGCCTTGCTATGGCTGGACTTCCCCTTGACTTTGCTTCTGGGATCCTTACGGCCGGTCCACGGAAAGGGGGTTTGACCCCAAAAAACCCGAAACAACTTGAAAGGACCCCCCTTGCACCTGGCCCCCCGAATGGGACTCCAGAACTTGACCCGTAAGTCTGAGCCCCTTGAGGTGAACAGCACCGCGCTGACACATTTCCTGGCCACGAGGCTGAAGTGGTCACTGGCTCTAAGTGCCTTGGCACGATGATGTCAGCTGCTCTTTTCTGGCGTCCGGACAAATCTTACCCTTGTCGTTACAAGAGTTCCTGGAGTCTCCATGACCCTTTAAAAATGGGTCCATGACCCCATTATTTTGGGTAATGACCCCATTTTTAAAGGGTCATGGAGACTCCAGGTTCTGTACTCTCTGTAGCACTCTTCTAGTATCCAGCAGGCGCGGATCCGCATCCGATTTCGAGATAGGGCCTTGTTACCGCTGCGCCAACCGCCTGGGCTGTACTGGACATGCCGTTTCTTGCTTCGGCCCTGGTCTCTGTATTGAGAAGAGGCCCCCCCCCCCCGGCGCGGCAATTTCGACGACACACTTGGGTCGCAAGGGCTTAGCAGACGGCCACCATTTTTGTCCAATCCTGCCCAATTCAACAAGTCGGAAAGCCTTGCATGCCTTGAAGGTTTGGTCAGGAGTTCAGCGAGTTTCGTCCGGTGCCCAAAGGTCCGGGCTGTCAACGGTTTCTCCTTGGCGAGTTCTTTGTTCACAAGGATGTGCGTGCAGGAGGTTCGGCCATTCGGTCATTGAAACCCCCGTAACACCCCCCAAACGGAAGCCCTTTTTGGTTCCAAATCGGATCCGTCTTAACGCTCGCCTCAGTGTTCGCACCAAGCGGTTAATTCGGTTTTCGCAAGAGGGAAGGCCTTACATCAACAAACCGGTGTGCAGGCTGTGACTTCTTCAAGTAGGAAAGGTGTGGTGGTTCTAGTTGTACCCTCTGACGAACATGGCAGGTTCAAGAACAACATGATCCTGCAGACGCCCTCCCAGAAGTATCCCCCCCTGTTTATGGGAGGAAGGGTATGTTTTCTGACTTTTAAATGCGAGTTCACGAAACGAGCTCGCCATGCAGGTCCTGCAAGCGAAGCAATTCTTGTTTCAGGTATTTGAAGTAGTGTTTCTATGTCCAAGTCTTTTGATCAAGGCAACCAAACGACTCGGAGGAATGCTGGTGTTTTGTTGAACCTTGATACCATTTTGTGTAGCGGGTTGAAGTGTGAAGTGGAAACCAGAAGGAGCCCCACCATTGTGAGACACACCCAACTCAACTATCCCAGCCGCTCAGGGACCCAGGAAGGGTCCCACCGTGCCCCTCTCTTGGACACGCTGTCAAATAGCTTGAGTGCGCAAAGGATATGAGTCTTCAGAGACCACATTGACCAGGGTTCCTTCCAAAGAGCTGCACAGTTCGGATCTAAGTCAGTCGGTCTTGGGAGATCTTCTGGATTATCATTTGGGTATGGGTCAAAAAGCTACCCCAAACAGAACCCTGGTAAATGGTCCAATTCCTGGTGGTTTCATTTTGACCCATACCCATTTATTCGACTTTAACTTTTTGGGAAACCAAGAGGTTTTCCACTAAACCCCCAAGAAGTTGACTTTGAGTAAAGACCCATGTTGAAGGTTTCATGCGGATGCTGTTGCCTTTTCCCGTCGCCGTGCTTGAATCGCGTGCCGAGCAAGCTTCCCGGTGGCCTTGCCCCTTCCGGGCATCACTTGGGTCTGCGAGCCGCTCTACCAGTGCACCAAGGACTGGGAATGTTCGGCGTTCGGCGCGGTGCAACTGACGTGCCGTGCTTCTGATATGGCTGTGGGTCAAAAATAGGTACCCAAAATGGCTTGCCCTGGTAAATGGAACCAAGGACTAAAACCTGCGGTCCAATTCCTGGTGGTTTGATTTTGACCCACACCCATACTTTGTGGGGCCCCACAAGGAATACCCTCCCTCCCACATCCTCCCACTAACGTAGCCCCTGACAGATTGTCCATTGAAGAGGACATTGATGTTCCACGTACCCTGCCACAGGTGCCATGTTGGTGGGAGGCAGGCTACCAGGGGTTCCTATGAGCACATGACGGAGACTTCCAAGTACAAACCAGTGTGGCACGCGTGGATTCCAGCTTGCCGCCTTCTGTGAAACCCAAGTTATGGGCAGTTTTTCGTAGATGTGTTCTAGGTGTTCCCTTGGATAAGCCCCTTTTTTGGGGGGCCCGGAACCTGAATGGGCACCGATTCATGCGGTCTTGGGTTTCTTTTGGCCGCCTCTGGCAGCTCCAAACCCAAGGCTCAACAAATCGGCGCCAGCTCGCCTCTCTCAAGACTTGGCTAAGTCCCCCAGTGCCATTTTTGATTGGGAGATTCGGTTCCCCTAAAACAGACTACAGTGACTACAGAACAAAGGGTAGCCTTATTCTAACCTTACTGGAGGACCTAGTTGGGTACCTCTTGATACAACTGCCCCCGGAGTTTTATGTCCTGACTCGGTTCAAAGAGAAGCTCCAAGTGGTACCCGACTCGGTTTCAAGCGGAAACGAGATTCGGGGAGATTCGGGCCTTCTCTCTTAACAGATCCTGGACTAGAATTTCGTTTTGGTGGCCTCGGACTTGTTGTCCCGGAGTTGAGTCACTTTTTGGGGGCCTCGGACTTGGTTTCCCGGACTTGAGTCACTTTTGGGGGGCCTCGGACTTGGGGCCAATCCACTCAAGTGAGCCTTGGCCTCCGTTTCTTTCCTTTGTCGGGCACTCTTGTGCGTTTTTTTCGTCTTGATATCACCAACGGAGATCCCAAAGTGAAGGATTTGTATCGTGGGCTGCTCGTTTCACACCCCAGCTCAGCAACAAGGTGGGACATGTGAGACATTATGGACCTTTTTTGGTTGTTTAAAAAGCAGGGTTGCTTCAAGCCTCCAAAAGATGACCACATGCGCGGAAAGAGCATCGTCTTTGTTTTGAAAAGGCGTCCCTCCAAGTGCCGAAATTTCAAGTGCCTTTTTTTGCGCGCAAGCGCCTGAACCGGGACTTTGGAACGACCTTGAAGACGGCTCCCAGTTTTGACCCGCCTGTTTCCAGTCACCCCACGGGTTGATGTGTTTTGTGTACCCCATGTTTGCCAAGGACCACATGGTATGGCTTAAGCGGTGTGGGGGAACAATTCAGGCCAGTTGTTTCGCCGTTGAAACGGCGGCTCTCCAAAAATTGCGCCCTGCACTTACCATCTTGAATATCTTTAGGCTGATGTTGAATATGTTTCCTGAGTTCTTTCTTTGGTGCATGGGGGTGATACTGTGGATGGACAAAATCCTGCACCACTTTGAAGCCATGCGGAAACCATTGTTTGTTGGTATTTACCAGAGAATCAACTCATTCCAGGGTTTCTTAGGTGGTGCGAAACGGATTTCGCGACCATCCACAGTATACGAGTCAATGTTCTTCAGGTTGATGTGGTGTTGAATATGTTTTCCGAGTTCTTTCTTTGGTGCATGGGATAAGAGTCAATGTTGCTTTGTTCGAAGTGCGAAGCAAGCACGGACGCCAAAAAACGGCAGCTTTTGCCTTGCGCCAGGCATACTGACAAACCCGCTTCTGTTTTGAAGGAGCGAAGCGGGCACGAATGGGTGTGGCTCAAAATTAAACAGGAGGGGTTACGCAGGTGTTAATCCATGTTTCCACTTACCAGGGTTCAATTTTGGTACCGGTTTTTGAGCGCAGCCAAATGGCAAAGGATCAAACAGGTTTCTGTTGCTCTTGCTTTTCGTTTAGGGGGACGGGCAACCAGATACAAACGCCTAATAACAGTTGTTGTGTTTGAAGCCTTGGGCTAGGTGTGTTTAAACATGCGTGTGAACATTGTCTCAAACGAAATGTTTCGAGGTCATGTCTCCCGTGACAGATCCTTCATCTTGGTGTTTGAACGCGGATCCGCCTGTTGTTGAAGCAATTGTGGCAACGTTGCTTAGGCTCTGCTCTGTCAGTGCAGAGTCAGACCACGTGAGATCCAACATACCGCGGATGGACGAAATCATGCACCGCTTTGAAGCCATGGGAAACCATGGCTTGTTGGTATTTACAGGGGAATCAACCTTTCGGAGTTCCTGAGGTGGTCCGGGACTGCGTCCATCCAGAGTATTGTTGAACTATGTGGCGTCATTGGTAGCGTTTGGTTTGGATTGTTAAGCTAATACATCTAATTAGCTAACAGCAAACCTTAAAGGGGTGCTGCATCCTCACTCATGATGAATATTTCTTTCATTGGGAAGCCTGACTCTAATTTACCGAACACTCCTGCTGCAGCGTTGCAACGCTTTGTTCTCAATTCGTAAACAATGAAGCTCCTTCTTTCAGCGGCACGGGAGTTTCATCCTTCCAGTTAAGGAACAATACACATACCTCGCTCGCTTCCATTCTCCATTTTGAGTTATGAATGTCCCTGTCGGTTTGGAAGGGCCATTGTCATGATATGCGTTGACTTGTGAGGCACTTGAAGCAAAACAAACGGGTCGAGTTGCGTTGTATTAGTTGCCCACTTGCGCAGTCTCTGAGGTTCGGAAAACCCATCCGAACCCTCCATGACCAGGGTTGTTGTGGATGAGACTGCTAAAGTCAACGGCCCCGCCACTCTTGATTGCATTTGGGTTTCACCGACTTGTCTTCAAACCTTTGGCAACACGAGTGTTCTCCAGCCAGAATGCAATGTGTGAGAGCTCACAATACATGATTTTTGATAACGACTCTTGGGCATTAGCTTGGCTCTGCCCAATCTCTGATGCTACGTTTGCGCGTCAAGGAAGCTTGTTGAGCAAAGAACTGCAAGCCGCTTGCGCTCGGTCCCGCGCCGCCCCTGAGCAGCTGCGTTTAGGGCGTTGGTTGGCATACATCCCATTCCTCCCCCGCCCCCCCCTGATCGCCTGGCAGTTGTCTGGGTTTTCAGGCGCCGTGGCGCATGGCTACTTGTCTCATGACACCTTTTCTGGGCGCCACGTAGCTGGTGATGTGTAACCCAAAAACAAACTAAGGGAGGGGAATGGCCGAGTTTCCGGACAAATTATTCAACTGTTCCACGAAACTTTGCTGGAGGTTCAGGCGCCGGCTTCCGGCTTTCTAGACATACCAGTAGTTGGGCGCGTCGTATTTGAGGGGCTCAACTTTGTGGTTGCGCGAGACGGCCGCGCAACGCTGTCAAGCCTGGGAGCGACTGGAAGTGTTTCTAAAATAGGGGAACCCCTGTGGCAAGGGTTCGTGCAGGGAGTGGAAGTGGATCGCACATATCCCGCATTTCTGGCCTAGTCCTCCCTGTTACGTATCCATTCGGACTTGTGCCATCTACTCTCACCCGGTCGCGCGCTTTTTGCAAGAACCCAGCTACTGTCAGCGGCGCAAAAATTCGGGTTTTAAAGGGCAGCCCCTTTCTGAATAAGCTTCGCGCTTCTCTATGCACATTTGTTTGTACACTTTGTCGTTGCAGACGCATGCCACGGCCCCGGAAAGAGTCATGTGTGTTCGTTCGTTTTGTTAGTTAGTTTGTTTGTTTTTTTTTTTGTTTGTTTGTTTGTTTGTTTGTTTGTTTGTTTGTCTGGTTGTTTGTTTGTCTGGTTGTTTGTTTGTTTGCTTGTTTGTTTGTTTGTCTGTTTGTTTGTCTGGTTGTTTGTTTGTTTGTTCGCTTGCTTGCTTGCTTGCTTGTTTGTTTGCTGTGTGTGCGTGTCGGTTTGCTTTTCTGAGGGTGCCCCTTCAACCAGGCCAGGTTGGTTTAAAAACACGAAAAGGAAAGCCCACCATTGGATCCCCCTTTTGTTTTAACACATCCACCAATTTGCGAGTTTGATGCCACAACCGCACGTGTCACCAATTTTGACGCGTTCGCCGGATCCGTTTTTCATCAGGATCTTATGGCCGTGGTCGGGCCGCTGAAAAGCTTCCTGTGGACAGTGATCGGGTACGTGGTGGCGGCGATCAACTGGATGATCCAGGCCTTCAAGGGGCTGCGCCTCGGTCCGGTTAGTCGATGTCAGAGTTGTGGGATCAACGGGCTTATCCCCCACTTCTCTGACACATGTGGGAAGATATTCCTTTATGTAAGGGCTTAGTCTTTGGGAAGCCCTTTTTGTTGTATCACACATTAAGGGTAATTTGGAGGACCTGATGTTCTTGGATTGACTGATGCGAGCATGAGATGTTGACGACCTTTGATGACAGTCAACAGGTGCAAACATGACAAGCGCTTGCCACCTGCTAATCATTCTCCTGCAAACTAACATGGGCCGCAACAAACTCCTTACTGTATTTTGAACAGCCATTCACTCCCTGCGCTGGACTTCATGCTTTCCTGCAAGGAAATCCTTGACTGCTTGGAACATCCAAGTAACCAGTCCACTCCCCTCACGTTGCGTTTCACCTAGACTCACTGTGGTTATAGTCCATCCCCTTCAAGGCAAGGTTGCAACTTAACCTACTTACCCTTGGGTTGAACCCGCAAGTTACTTTGTCGGCTCCAATTTGGGGGGGCCAAAAGAGGTTGGGAGTGAAACGGTGGGGATCCCCCTAGGAAACGAGGTGTGGTAAGGCTCATTCCCTTAGGGAGAGATGAAAACCTTGTAAAACCTAGTAATTTCCCCGTTTACCTTCTACAGTGAGAACTAAATCCACGATGGCAATCGTGTTGTGCAAACAGTTTGTTTTTTTTTAATAGTGTGTTGGCAAACAAGCATTTGTTCAACAGTCAGAGGTGAAAGATTCAAGCTAGTGTCAAGTCAAGGGTTTCCTCAATGTGCCCCTTCTTGGTCATGTGGGATCCCGACTGCTGGAGCCATCGAGGGATTCATTGGCGGATTTGAGAGTCCCCAAATTTTCGCCTCTCCGTGGATTCCAGGTTATCCATGTCTTTTGCTTGGCTCTGGAAAGATGGTGCTCCCCCGAATTTTTATGGTTGCCAGGTTTGCGCCGCTGCTTTCGCGAGTCGCGAAGGTTCGGGGGTGATAAGCAACCCGTCACGGCGCCCGAAGACATCTTGCCGCAGACTCACCACATCTTCTCAGACTCAGAGCGGCTTGGCCACAGGTCTGCCTTGGAACTGGGGGGAGCTGATTTGTTTTTGTTGGTGGCTAAGGTAGGGGAGGGGTGTTTTTTTTTTGCATAGCCCTGGCACAGGACTTTCCCTGGCAGGTGGTTGGTTGGTTGGTTGGTTGGTGCGTTTAAGGTAGGTGGCACCCACCCACCTTAAACCACCCTAAGCCCACTTAAACACAACCACGGCCAAGGCCAATTCTAAACCCACCCTAAACCAGCCCTAAACCTACCCGAAACCAGCCCCAAGAAGCCCCACCATGAACCAGCACTAAACCATCTACCTCAAGCACAGCCACCCCCAAATTTGCCCTTAATAGGCCTGAAACCCACCCGGAGCCAACCCTGAGCCAACCTGGAACCTACCCTAAACCCAGCCCAAACAAAAGTCTGGTGATGCTGAGGATGTTGAAAACGATGCTGAGGATGTTGAAAACGATGCCGGGCCTCGTCCTACCCTAAAAGGACTACCCCAAACCTACCTAAACCCACCCCAAATCTTGGTCCTTTAGTGTCTCCTTTCGTGCACGCCAGGCTGTGCCAGGGTTAGGCTAATGCCAGGGTTACGCAACAACAAAACACCTCAGCCCTAAGGTAGCTTGAGTTTTCAAGGAAGCTCTTCTTGTGCGTTTGTTTGTTGGGGAGCTTTGCTTGTTTGGGGAAGCCAAAGGGACACCTTTTTTTTTGGTTGGGGGGGGCTTCCCCCATTTCGTGACACCCCCCTATGTCGTCGTTTTTTGATTTTGGCAAGATCACACGCGGTTTGAGTTCCCGGATCCAAAGGGACAGTTTTTCATGTGTGTTGCTTGCAAACCGACCCCTACTGCGGAGGGACGAAATCCTCCACCACTTTTGAAACCATGGGAAACCATTGTTCGTATTTACATGGGAATCGGCATCCCAGCGTTTCTTGGGTGGTGCAGGATTTCGTCCACGGTATGTGTCCTTGACCTCGAAGCGTCTGCCCAACGTAGCTTTGTCTAAAAGGACGGTGATGGCGCTTCACATGTGCTTGAAACTGGTGGTGCCCTATCTCAAGGGCAACGAGGTTGGCGTCCAGGAGATGGTATCGCCGAAGTCGCGGAACGAGATAGTGCCGCTGAAGCCCTGGGAGGAGTGCTGCAAGGCCGAGGTGAAGGACTCACATGCCCAAAGCGAATCGCTTTGGCCTTTGGGTTTCCTGTGTTGAGTTCCCATTTGTAAGGCACAAGATGCACCTTTGGTTTCTGGGTCAAGGGGGGCAACTGAGAGGAGCCTTTGGAAATGGATGGCAAAAAGATTCCCTGGCCTGAGCGGGAAACCACTGAGACCGGCAAGCAGTACTGCGGACGGCTTTGTAGATGGGCCAAGATGGTGGCGAAGGGTGACGTGCGAGACTGCAACACGTGCCAAAGCTGGGTCCCCGTTGATGACAACGCCCTTCACTGCGAGAGCTGTGACGGATTCTGGTGCGAGAAGTGCCAGGAAGCTGGGCCAAGCAAGGAAGAGGTGCCCTGCGAAAAGTGCCCAGACTTCAGCAAGGATCACTGCTTCGAATGCTTTGCGGAAGGCAAGACCGATCGTTGCTTCTGCTCGAACTCAGACAGCTGGCACTCCTGTTGTGGCCGTCATGCCCGGTTTTGCGACAAATGCGGCGAGTGGGTGTGCGATGGCTGCGAGGACATTCATGCCGATCACTGCGAAGGAGAAGAGGAGGAAGGGGATGAGGAATGACGCGGGGTGAAAGTACTGCGTCGTTTCAGATGATCGTTTCATCCATGGCAGCTTATAGAAATGGTGCAATCGTTTGGGCTGGGAAATGCTGCCTGACAGTGGGCTGGGCGAAAGGTTCAACCAGTGGTCGTTCTTGAGGCTGTTTCCCTGTGTTTTTTCTGGAAGGAATCCCTGCAACTGGGGAAAATGCCCCCAAGGTTCATGTGGGACATTGTGGGACCTTCCAGGCCGAAGTTGGCTTGGACGAATTTGTCCAACTCGATGTTTTTGTTTGGTGCTTTGCAAGCCAGCTCCCTCGATTGGTGGTTTGGTTGGTTGGAGGTGTTGCGGGGCCACAGGAACCAAGGGTTATTTCGATTAGGGAGGGAGCCAAGTCCAGGACTTGGCTTCAAGTCCTAGTCTTCCATTTGCGTATAAGATTATTTGTTATGTTTCCTCTGTTGGCTTCAATAATATGCTGCATTGCTTTGTTTTGCCAGGGGACTTAGGTAGTGTATTTCGACGAAACATATTTATTCGAGTGCCGGTGCCGTCGCTGCCGGACATTCTCCCGACTCCGTTGAAAGGGTTCCTCAACCACTGGTGAAACCACCTGAGCCTTATGAAGCAGGGTGGGGGGGAATTGCACTCTCGTGCGGGATCTACGAATGCTGTAACCTGCCCTAGGCGCCCCTTGCGAACCTTTTCCCACTCAATGGTTCCCCATCCCGACTGATTCCCGTTTGACCAGTTCCCTGCTACGGATCACTTGCTTTTGGTCTTGCATACACATCAATGCAGGGTTTGTTGCAATTGTTGTTTCAAGTTTCAAGTTTATCCTGACCCCTGGGTTGCGAGGGAAGCTAAATGTTTTAACGGCGCAACAAGTCCATGCGAAGCCTTCAACGGCCGCGCCTGGACTCCTTGGCTGGGATTTGAAGGGCAACCCCCTGAAAAGTCCGGGGAGTCCATTTTTGGGGGCCGACCTCTATTTTCAGATCCCCCCCACTGGTAAGACTTCAAACTGCAAGGGGTTTGTCCTTCTCATGCACCCCGAAGCCTTCCTACTCCAATGGCGTCCCAACCGATCACCACAGCACCGAGGATTCTGGGCAATGACTGCGTCAAGTGCACCGGGAAGGCACGAGTCGCTGTTGCCGCAACGCAGGCTCAGAGGTGGGTCTGCCTTTTTGTGCCATTTGTTTGGGTGGCTTCAAAGGCGAACCACAGACAATTTTGAGACACACACACACACACATGGCTGACAAGACCGTGGTAAAGTTATTTTGGTAATTTAGTGGGTTCCCTTGTTCCCCTTACCTGCCCGCAATATTTCGGGAGCGAGCTGTTTGGGCAGCCAGCAGGGTATTTCCCATAGAATCTCGGTACAGGAAAATTGAAAATTACTGTTTGTTTTGTTTTGTCTGATGTAGCAGTTTACGACACTCCCTTGGCCCATCAAGGAATCCACCAATTGTGTTGTTGTGTCTTTCTTGAGTTTGCCGTCGTTTGGTGTTTCTTACGGGAAGTAAAAAGAACTCGGTGTTGGGACTCCAACCACGAAAGACATGGTGGTCTGCTAGGTTTTGGAGGACATGGGAGGTCCACCAACAAGTAATTTGCGGGGCTCGGGTGGGTTTTTATATATTTTCACGCTCCGCGCACCGGCCAGTCTAACGCAATGAGATGATGATGACCATGATGCTGATGATGATAAGCTGAGGATTATGACTAGCACAGTTAACTATCATCGAGCATCCCCTGCATTCCCCCAAAGCTGTATATAAGGACAACGTGACATCCGAATCCTAAATACAGCCACACTCTCTAACGTGACATCCGAATCCGACATAAAACGTCAATATCATCCGAATCCGTATATACAAAGTCTCTAGCACTGCAAGTCGCTAACGTCACATCCGAATCCGTACACAAGAATCTAGCCTGGCAAGTCTCTGACGCGACATCCGAATCCTATCTTTCCCCCAACATTGGAAGGCTTAGTAACGTGACATCCGAATCCTTTACATAATATCTTCTTAGCCACACTCTCTAGTGCGACATCCGAAAGCAACATAAAATATCAATATCAACTATGGACGTCTTTCTGGCTTTAGTAGTAGTGGGACGAGCATCCAAAGGTCAATCCAATCAAAGCACATGTTTGTTTTTTTACTGCATTGCTTGGAACTGCTCCGAAGCTGTTGTTGGTTATGTCACAATAGCTCAGGATCCAATATTTAATATCGTTTGTCACCTTGATGCTGCTAAACAAGATGCGCATCATGAGATGATGATCATGAGATAATGATTCAGATAATGATGTCACCACCCTTCCCGTGTGCCACACCCTTGGGACAAGGGGTCGGTGGATGTATATATATATATATATATATGTGTGTTTATTCAACATTGGCCGTATGTTCGCGTTCAACAATCTGCAAAGGGGAGGGTATCCTTTGGAAGGGGCACCGTCAACAAGATGCGATATGCGCGCGTGTCTTTCGTTTGCGGGCAGCCCTTTTTCGTCTTGGACCGTAAGGCTAGTTTAGATCCGCTGACCAGGTTCGTGTTAGGAAGAAAGAAGAGGACACCTTGTAAGATGGGGAAACACAATTTCGGTAGCCTGACCTCAAGCCCAGGGTCACTTTAAAGGTGGGGAGTTTTGACGAGGCGTCGTCTTTTTTTTCAGCGCGGTGCTCCTCACCTCGGGAACCAGAGATCTTCGGAGCTACCAGTTCGATGGTTCACTTCGGCCCTCAACGACCCGCAGCAGCACTTTCTTTTCCCTCCGCAAATCATCCAAGTTTAGTCATCTCCCAAATCAAGATAGAGTTCCAGCCTGGTACTCACCCGTAAGGTTCCCAAGTTCCAGTTGATGTACTGATATACTGGTTGTTTGAAAATGGGCGTTTCCCAAAAAATTGTTTGGTTTTTTTTCCACTTAGTTCCCACAACCCCGAGGTTGACAAGCTAATTTTCTCCAACTAACACGGCGCCTGACAGAGGGCCCCTTGAAGAAAAGCATGATCTTCCAGGTGCCCTCCCACAAATGCCAAGCCAGTGGGAGGGGCAACCCATTAGGCTGTGGGTCAAAACCGTTTTGGGATCCCACTTTGGGGTAGGTGAATTCACCACCCATTTTAGAACCTATCTTAGTGGGGATTGGGATGTTCACTGGGGGTACGATTTGGCTTTTGACCCATGGCCATTTCATCCCACATGCCTTGCAAAAGTCCCATTTGGCTGTGGGTCAAACATCCCAAAACGGCTTGCCCTGGTAAATGGAAAGGACTCAAACCTGCGGATGACTATATAGTTTAGTTTTGACCCACCCATTTGACCCCCATTTGCGCTTTGGCCAGTTCGCCAGGTGCTGGGCCGGGTGACCATCGACCAGGTACCTCCCTTGGCGGTGCAGGTGAACTCCGTGGGCGCGGTCTTCAACGAGTCCTCGGGCTTCACGCGCCCTGGCCGCGCCAAGGGCGCGCGGAGTCGGCGCGCGGCAAGGGTTTAAGTCTCGAGCAACCAGATACTGTGGGTGGACCAAAACATCACCGAAGAAAAAGGCGTCCATGCGTATATTTTCCGCTGCAAGGGACTGGGCCCCCCGGGACGTTTTTTGTTGTTGAGTTTTTTTCTTTCGTGAGACCAACTGGCGCCGACCCGTGGTGGGGGAGCTCCCTGCTTGAATACCCTGAAGAGGTTCCACAAAGAAGCTCGGGTCAGTCCAGCCTAGATGACCCGCCGGGCTGCTCCGGCCAATCCGCTACAGGTTGTTTCTCTCCACATAGTTGAAGCAGCCTCCTGTTGGTTTCCATTTGGAAGGGGCTGTTTTCTTAAGACCTTTTTCAGTGTGTCACACACTTGTTTCTCTGTAAGACTCGGTTTTTTCCCCCGCCACCTGTTGGCCCCGAACGCGAAGCTCCGAGTCTGTCGACGCCGACGCTGAGCAGCGGGGCGAATCAGACCAAGGGCCTCAAGAAGTGCTTCGGCGAGTGCCTTCACAAGCAGATGCCCGGCCGATGTCACTTTTCCCGCGGATCTTCTGGTTTGTTTTCCCTGGTGTGTGGAGATTCCCCCCGAAACCGTTTTTTTGTTTTTGTTGTTGCGATTTCAGTTTTCCCGTGGAATTTTTCGAGAGGTTGATTCCATTTCCATTATTTTCAACCATGGTTCTTTTCAGAACCGGCTGTTTCCCTGGGTGTTTGAGGGTTTCCTGAACAGAAGGATCCCCGGAAAGAATGGGGAAGGTACCCCTAGAATTTTCTTGTTTGTTTTCCTGGTATGGGTGGAGATTCCCCCAAAGGGTGTTTTTTCCCCGTTTCAGGCTCCCTGAAAAAAACACCTGCTGGAAGAAGAAGTGGTACTCAAACAAAGAAACCTGGGACCCCCTTGTGTTTTTTTGTTTTTTGTTTGTTTATTTTCGAAAAAGACACGTGGCTTTTTTCCCATGGCTTATTTCAAACCACGGCACCAACTCACCACGGAAATGCCGTCCCTTTTTTGGACAAGCCGCGCCACGAAATGCCGTCCGCAGCCTGACAGTTTTCATTGTTGCCTTTCTTGTTCTTCATATATTTCCTTTGCAGTCGTGTTTTCATTTTGGCGGATGTTTGCCAACAGAAGTCCAAGCTAGACCTTTTTGGGTGCATGTTCCTCTCAGTTCAAGCAGTTTGGGAGTCTCCAGGTGAAATGTTTAAGCCAAGAGCAAAGGGCGAATCACTTTTTTTGATGGGAATCTTGCAAGGATGAATCTGATCAATCGACTCTTCACAGGCGCGGGTTTTCAGGTCGGTCAGACGGTCCGACAAAGGTGATTCCATGAAAGCTTCTTTTGGT
The DNA here is from genome assembly GCA_963377175.1 of Effrenium voratum. NCBI lineage: Eukaryota > Dinophyceae > Suessiales > Symbiodiniaceae > Effrenium > Effrenium voratum. Next base: position 527,872 of record CAUJNA010003253.1, on the reverse strand, counting down.
TCTAAGAGGAAGGTCTTCTTAAGGAGTCCTGGGAGCTTCAATGCTACCCGGGAGGGAAATTAACTGCCCAAAAAGGGCTTCCTTCATCCCTTAACCGTAGGACGGAGTGATCTGTCTGGCACGCAGTGTCACCTAATCACAATCAGCTTGCTTGGAGCATCAATTGTTGGTTTACACGAAGAACAAAAGGAAGCCGCCCTTTGGGGGGTCAAAATCCTATTTTGAGATATTCCAACTGTTCCGACAATATCATACTCCCAAAAGTGAACGCCACCAAGAATCAAGTGGAAAATGGCGAAGCGTTACCTATAGATGCTTGAAGAGCCACTCACTTCAATCCACTCGGGCTTCTTTGTAGCTGCCAAGCGCCCAACCACGAGTGTCGGGTGACAGCATTGTGTGTCGGTTTATGGGTTGGTTTACATGGACGCCACACGGAAAACCGCCTTTGGTCGCGCAATGCACCCAGTAGGTTGAACAAACCGGATTCTGAAAGATTATTGTGAAGGCTGTAGAACCTGTACAATGTCAGGAGCTAGACAAGAAGGATTGTGATTGTGGGAGTTACAAAACCAGATTAAGTCATGACCCTGCACAAACAGCGTTGGCATCACTCGCAATTATGCAACCCAGTGCATTGATCATTAGCCATCTTAGACATAATCGTGAATGGGCTTTGTGCTCTTTTTGAGATACTGGAGAGATGGCTTGACTGATGCACTCGAGTGCCTCGTCTTCATGTTGAGTTTGGACCCTCAGAGGTTTCCAAGGTGCATAGGGAGCCTCAAGAGGCTTTGGGGCTTTGGGGCTTTGGGGCTTTGGCGCTTTGGGGCTTTGGGGCTTTGGGGCTTTGGGGCTTTGGGGCTTTGGGGCTTTGGGGCTTTGGGGCAAGGCTCCAGATGGAACTAGAGCTGGAAACAGGACTGCTGTGGGCCCCTTGACAAGCGGGGTTCCCGGGTGCAAAGAGCTGCATGGTGGGGGGAGGGTGGGGGGGGGGTGGAGCTGCAGGTCGGGGAAGGGGTCTGACCGCTTCCCGACCGGACGAAGCGAATTTGCTGTCACTGTCTGTGCCAACCTTGAGCAGCGAAGCAAGAACCAGGCGTCTTTGCTTGCGCATGACACGCGCGCGGTTTTCCCAAATGGCGGCCCCCTCCTGGGTCACTCTCTTACTTGGGTGTTCAACCCACGTCAGGCAAAAGGGGAGAAACACGAAAAGGGCATTAAGTTCAGATATTCCCGGTATAACTAACATACTTATTATGTTGTATCTATCTTATTATGAGGTATCCCTTAAGTGGTGGTTTGGGTTTGGATTTGAACCCCTGGTTCTTGAGAGTACATGGGACACCTCCGGAACACCTCTCCACCAATCCACGCAGGCAACGGCGGTGCGGACGCAAACCACTACTTCCAGCGCGGGAACTGCAGCTGAGCCGCGTTTGTTGTTCTCAGTCACCGCGGGATGGCGCAACTCCTAAGCAATTTTGGTTCAGTCATGCCGAAATCCAGACAAAGGCTAGGTCCCCCAGTAGTGCCCTTTCACCCTTTGTTGGGGGAGGGTTCCCCTACTAAAATAGACTGCAGAAAAACGGGTTATTTTAGCCTCTCTACTGGAGGACCTAGAAGGGAATTGCGCCATCTACTTTCAGGCTGGTCCAATCTCACTCGCTGGATAGTGTTTGGGTCGATGGGGTTCGCTGGTTTGCTTCGCCACATTCCAGACTTTGGCGCAGAGCGACAGTGCTGCGGACCGGCCGCGAGCGCGGGAGCATAGGATGACCGAGAACAAGTATGAAGCTGAGAGTTGTAGGCCCAAATGGATTTCGACGCTGCTGGACAAGAGATGCAAATTCTACAGACCCAGATGTGCACTGAGCCAAAGCTTGCAGCTGGCGCCGGCTACGCCACGCTGGTTGCTGAAGCTGGATGGCTCCCTCATTCGAATCTAATCTTCTATGGGCTAGTTCCCTTCTGCCCTAGTTGAATGATGAAGCGTGAGCAAAGTGAAACACCCACAATTAAGAGGAGCTTTTGAAGGTGGGCCCCAAAGTGCGCAGTTCCCCAATGAAAATACGTCAGACATACCAGAGAGCGTTGTTGCCCAATGAAATCACTTTAGACATACCAGAGAACGTTGTGGCAGAGGGACTACGAAGCACTGAGCGCAGCGGTGCCATTAAGTTGTGTCTCCGCACCTGGCATCGTTAGCCCACCTGGCTCCATCAGGCGTCGCAACTGTAGTTTTTCCGAGCCAGAGATACTGCGGATGGACGAAATGCTGCACCGGTTGGTCGGCGGTTTACTGCAGTTGTTTGTTCCATCCATTCCAACTGGTGCGAAGCAGCTTCTCCATCCATAGGTGAGAGTATCCGCGCTTTAGTTTTTTTTTGTTTAAAGTGAGCTTCACGGTACACTCCTTCAGTACCAGGTTGAATTTTCGACTCACCTTTTGCCGGGTGTCGATGAGCCAAAACCGACAGCTGAGTAGATTGGAGGGTACACTCACATGAGCATGTGCGACATGTTCCAAGACGGATGTTGGACATCTTCCGAATTGTCACGGGCCCCAAACCTGCGGCGCCATTTTGCAACCGGCCCAGTGAATGGACTGAATCTGAATATTCTGAGGCAATCAGCACGCCTTAGGCCTGTGCTACATCTTGGAGAAGGCGTGCGAAAGACATTTCTTTCAAGAGACTCCTTTTTTGGACAAAGGCGGATCAAGAGCACAGTAGGGCCATGTGAGCAATCAAAACCATAGCTAAGTTTGGTCTAACCCTCCCGCAAAGCGCCACGGAGCCTGGGGCTTCAAAATCATTTTTCCCTACCGACTTTCTGGTGGGTTCATCCTTATGGAAATTGATTGGGTCTTTGGACTTTCAGCTTTTGGTTGAAACAGCTCTACTTTTCCATTCCCCTAGAAGGTGAACAACTGTTTGCAGAGGGGTCGCTACACCAGCAAGTCATGTTGGCGGGCGAAACAAATTGGTGAAAAATCCACTAGAAGCTCGGCGTCCCGAGTCGTTCGAACCAAGCTAGGTGCATGCGTCAAAACTGGGAACCCCGTTTTGGCGAATGATGTTAAAACAAGGACCACTGAACAGGACACAGGCCTTGAGGTGTGCCCTTTGAGAAGAAATCGTGATTTCACTCCGCGAGGAGAAGTCGAATACGGGTGCGCCGGAATATGCAAATTTGAGGAACTCACTTTACTTTGGTTTCCCTTGAAGACACCTTAGAAGAAATTACTGCCCGCAAATAATTACTGCCCGCAAATCGGTATTTCCGCGGCATCCTTCCAAGAGGTTTTTGCATATATGAAGCGGGTCCCGCACAAAATTGCTTCACATAGTGAAAGGAGTTGTTACACTTGGTATTTTGAAAACATTGGAAGTGCGGGATGCCTGCGGGCAAAAGACACATGATCTTGCATCTCTGAGAACATGGGTCAGTGCAAATTGTGCTCAGTGACCATTGTCAAACGGGGGTCCATTTCCTGGGAACTCGCGCGTTGACCAACTTTGCAACCTTTGCAAGGCGGCATCAGGGCAATCTGATGCAATGACATTGAGACAGCTCATTTGTGGCGTGGTCAGACCGGTAGTAAGTAGAAAATAGTCTTGGACCCCATTCGCGGCCTTTTTGAAGACCCACAGGCAGTCTTGACGTGGCGGTTTTTGGGCTTCCTTTGCACTTCTCGAAAGGACTTCGATACGGATTTGGCGCATCCTTCCGGAGACCCAATATTTTTCGCGTCGAATTCCGGCGCCTTTGTTGGTTTTAAGGGGGCTAAAATTAATGGATTAGTTTCTGGCCTTGGGCCAGGCCCGTGTCTGTCACGCAGAGATCGACCCAGATGGCAACATCTTGGTGAACCCCGACTTTGCCCAGGCGTCGATGGCTTTTTGTGTGGGAGTCTGGCACGTTCAACAGGGCTCAGTAAAAGATACATGTTGCCCATTTGAAGCATGGCTTCTTCCACCAAAATAAAGGGACACCACCATTGACAAGGCAATGTTCAGGTGTATAATGTAAGGATCCCTGTTCAATGGTTCCACGGTTCAGTCTTGCGAGTGATTCCCATTCTTAGTTTTCTGTCAAGTAGGTAATCAAGGGAACCGACCCAACTAAAAACCAACAGAACAACATGGCTGTTTACCTACTGTGGCTTGCCTGGGATTCATTGCGCTTTTGGCCGCGGGAAAAATCATGGGAACGGGGCTCAGAATGGCTGGCCATTCGGGGCAAGTCGATTGATCAAGGGTCCGCCTGTCCATGAAACATATCTTGATCTTGGTGGCTCCCAGCCATCCCCTTAGCCTTTTAGCTTTTTAGCTGTTTGGTGTTTAGTGGGGATTTTTATTTCGCCACTCAAAGTTAGTCACTTTTAGCGGGGGATCTGAGGAGAGCCCAGTGATGTCTCGACTTGTTTTGGATTTTGTCCAGGATGAAGGCCGAGCGCAGCGGAGCGTCTGCAACGCTCTGGCCGGCGTGCCACTGGGACCCGCTGAGTTGCCTCCCACCTCCCTTTGAGAGGATATGGCTCTGTCTTTTGTTAAGGGGCTCAGTGCCCTGAAAATGGGCGGCTTTAAAGGGAAACTGAAAGGAAAATCCACCATTTTAGGGGTTCTAAAAAGACACACCCATATTGATAGGTGCCTTAGTTGAAGGATACTATTCTTAGGACGGCTTAGGGGGTTACTGGGGGGTCGAGGGAACCCGACCCGGTCCCAAATGCGTGTTTCCTTTTCATTCTTATGGTTGGTTTAAAGGGTCACTCTATTTTGACACACACCCAAATACATTTCCGTTTTGGAGGCTTACCGCCATTCCTGGGGTCTCATTCTATACAGCACGCCCTGCAATTCTCTGATCTATCCTCCAAACCTGGAGCCGGAAGTTGTGGGAGGAAGTTGGTCAGCATGCGCAGCGTGCGACATCAAAGTGCGCTCTTGATGGGGTCAGGCATTTGAAAGAGGTTTCAATGAGCTTATCATGTCAGTCGAAAGAGGTTTCAATGAGCGTATCATGTCAGTCCTTGCAATTTGCAAGCCATAGGGGACTCGCGTTGGGCCTTGATGGGCCCTAATTCTATACTGTTTCACTTTTAGGCTGCCGCGGCTCCCCCTTGCTTTGGCGTTGAAGGCTATTGACATAAGCCTATTCAATCCCAACTGCCGCGACACCTCCCTGGAGCCTCCTTGAGTGTTGCACGACCGTGGATCTATTGCCCGTGCTTGTTTTGAAGAAGCAATACCTTTTTTTTTACATGAAGCGCCTACTCAGCGCCTTTCCCGAATCTCCCTGAAGCTTACTGGAACCTTCCGATCGCCTGGGTTTAACCCGCGTCGGGTAAGCTGATTATTTTGTTGATCGGGGGCCGTTATAACTTAGGCAGGGCTCCTTAAAAGATACATTTTGCCCGTTTGAAACATGGTTTTGTCCACCAATATAAAGGGAAACCACCATTTACAAGTTGCAATGTTCAGGTGTATTTACTGTAAGGATCCCTGTTAGGTGGGATTTGATTTTTGTTTCCTATGCAGTGCTTCCCAGGAAGCTGCACCTGGGTGGTGGCGGCGACCGGGGCATCTTCTGTGAGTCGGGAAAGCATGCGGCCACAATGGACATGGGACACTGGGACGATCGAAGCGGACTTGTGTTCTCAGTTGGAGAGGATTCCACCTTTCCCTGCTTTGATTGTGTTTGGATTCAATCCACTGGGCGACTGAACAGCTTCCCTGTAATGTGGGGAGTGATCATCAAAGGGGCCCCCACCCCCGAAAACAGGAAAAACTACAACCAAAATGAGGTCAGACTGGGGCCTGCCCAAGTAGTCTTCCAGCACAGTATTGGAGTAGAATTAGTTTTGTATTCTTGTGTGCTGGCTCAGTACTGTGTAGAATTGGTTTAGTATTGTAGTATTATTGCTTTGAGCTGGCCCAGTACTTTTTCGAATTGGTTTAGAATTGGTTCAGTATTGGTTTACTATTGGCTTAGTACTGGTTTATCATTATTCTGCGACGCTTTTTCTATATTCCCTACCCTTGGACAACCCATACTAGTATCTTCGTCGGTGTTCCCGGTACCACCCTCTGAACATTTTGCTGGGCAGTGGGACCTCAGTCATGTCAGCTCTTTTGGGTAGCATTTCAAGCAATACTCTGCTGCTGCTGGTGGTGGTTAGTGGTACATGGCACGGTTGGTGCCGGGGTTTGGGGAGTAGGTTGGATGCAACAACGTCAGACGTTGCCAGCCCCAGAAACTGTGTCTTATCCACCTGAATTATTTGTCCCATATTTTTTTTTTTTTGTATTTCCTTTGCATTTATTGCTTTTCAGGCGAGGGGAATCATTTTCGGAAAACATGCGTATTAATTACTCCCCATGTATTAATTGCTACCCAACATTATTTCGGTGTTCAACGGCTTCCCTTCAAAATCAGTTCAAATAGGTTGCTCTTTTCCCGCAGACATCCACGGCGAGTGCTTCTCAGAAGGAAATTGGAAGGGTTCGGGAATGAACTGAGGGATCTTACCTAGGTGCCCCAGTAGTGCCCTTTTGCCCCTTTTTTGTGGGAGGGTTCCCCTACTGAAATAGACAACAGCAAAAAATCGGGTACCCTTATTCTAACCTCTCAAATCTGGAGGACCTAGTTGCTAAAACTACCAGGTGTGGTTTCAAGGGCTTTCCCTGAAGCAATGACACAAGAGGCTAGGGAAGAAGCTTCGCATATTTTGAATCGTGATTCCCATTGTAGCCGTCAGGTTTGCAATCGAGTCTCCAGAGAATTGGATTTGGTCCAGATTTCTTTGGTTGGCAATTTACCAGGGATGGATTTTGGGCACACATTTATGACCCGCAGCCAAATCTCAAGACAATAGGATTCCATTCAGCTTTCTCAGTTTCCTTTGGGCCGAAATCACAATCTCCAACTCCTCAGTTGTTCAGTGGCACCCTTTTTCCCTTTTTTGGATGGCTGCCCGGCTGCCCCCACTAAAAATGGTCCAAGCCCCAAAAAGGGTTCCCTTTTTTTCCAAAGTCACAACTGAGACTCGGCGGCGGCTTTTTCTCGTTCCTCTTTCCCCGCTTCGATCTGAATCCGAGGCCATGCTTGCAGAAACGTGATGCACGCCATCATGCTGCACAACGAGATGTGCCGATGCAGAAGGAACCATCTGAGCCCAAGGAAGAGGAGGACCCCCAAAGTGCTGGGTGTGCTTTTCGTTTTCCAAAGGAAGCATATTCCCACAAGGGGTACAGTACCCTCAAAAATATACCCAATATGCCAAAGGGATGAATAGAGCACGTTGAAACTCCGGAGCTGGAGGGTCGCCTTGTGGAATTTTAGAGGAAACCAAAAGGACATGAGGCATTTGAAGGGACGGGTCCCTATTTTTGAGAAACACGCACAGGGACATCCACTGCCCTATTAAATTTCCGAGTGTGGTTGGTTTACTTGCAATTCGGATGGACAAGATCGATGAACCCCTATCTGAAAAGTCTGGGATGAGCTACTGGTTCGCCTGGATTTTACTAGGGCTTTTAGTATAAGGGTTTGTTCCAAATCAAGGGAACCCCCAAAATGGTTGATGTCCTTTGTGGTTTCCCTTTAAATCAACCCACAAATACCCATTATCAAGTGCATTTGTTTGTGTGCTTGTTTATTTGTTTGCTTGCTTGCTTGCTTGCTTGCTTGCTTGTGTGTTTGTTTGTTTGTTTGTTTGCTTGCTTGTTTGCTCGCTCGCTCGCTCGCTCGCTTGCTTGTTCGCTTGCTTGCTTTGCTTTGCTTTGCTTTGCTTTGCTTTGCTTTGCTTTGCTTTGCTTTGCTTTGCTTTGCTTTGCTTGCTTGCTTGCTTGCTTGCTTGTTTGTTGGTTGGTTGTGTGCCGATGGTTGCATCTTGGTGAGTCTGTCCTTAAGACACATAGGCGGTGTGTGTGTGTGTGTTTTCGGTGCATCCACATATTTGTGTGTCATACTGTGGATGGTTGCGAAATCCATTTCGCACCACCGAAGGAACCGTTTCTGATCTGATTCTCCTGTAGATACCAAGAGTTATGTTTTTCTCAACCACGGCTTTGGGCGGACCAGGAAACAACTCCATGGTTCAAACTTCGCTGTTGCCTGGTATTTGCCTTCTTCCGCACGGCTGATGCTGTTCGAAAACGAATTCCTCTGGTATTTGCCTTGGGGAAATCGAATCAGACACCAAGATTCCTGATCTCAGGTGTGAGAAGCCGAAGCCGGCGGACTGGTTCTCGTCCACCTGGCAGTGGGCCCGCGATGCCGTGCCTTCGGCGCCCGCAAATTTGAGACCCAAAGCGGCGACGGGACTAAAGGCGAAAGTATCCGCCGTGGACCTTGTTTTTTCTTCTCGTTTTTACGTTTTAACCAAGTTTGAGTAGAGCTTTTCAACAGCTTAGACCTGTTTGACGTGTTTTTATTTGTTTTTGTTGGGCAGACGTTGTTCGTAGGTTTTGATTGTGAATAAGTTGGTTGAGGGGGTTTAAACAAAAAAATATTACCGACCGACCCCCTAATGTGGGTGATCCAAGGCCGGAGTTGCCATAGGATACGGCCCTTCGGACTAAACCATAGGTCATGATATGGGTGCAAAAGTTTACCCCATTTATCCACGGTTTCCATGGGTGCCCAAAACAACTTGAACCCAAGGACGGTGTGTATTTCCAGGAAGGATCACAGGTCATCAGCTCCTCCCTCCCTCCCTCCCTCCCTCCCTCCCTCCCTCCCTCCCTCCCTCCCTCCCTCCCTCCCTTCTTTGCTTCTTGTGGCTTCCACGCAGGGCCAAGTGGCAGGGTAGCACACGACCCAAACAGGGTTCCTAGGATATATTTTGGCCCAATACGTTTGGCGGCTTTCCTTCTGGCTTCCCTGAAAAAAAGGCAAGGTGAGGGTACCGAGCCTCAAACAAAATGTCGAAGAAGCACAGAGGGTATTTCGGTTGCTTGACCAGTGGATGTCTTCCTGTAAGCCATTCATGCTCATGCAAGAATGCTTCCCCCCTCCCCCCACCCCCCGGATTTTAAGACGTGGGCGGGTACTTGGCAAGATCAGTCATAGGGGCTCGAAGTTCGCGTTCTTGTGAGACCGTGAGACCTACTACTACTACGAGAACACGGCAAGCCTCGACTCTTGGGACCAGGCAGCCAACAAGTGCATGGACCTCTTTGGGTGTCACGCGCTGCGAGGCGATGCGCGGGACTTCCCGTTGGTTTGACTTGGTTTGAGGCTCGGTACCCTTTCGGGGTTTGTTCAAAAGGGGAGCCAAAAGGGAACCCATGTGCTGAGGTTCCCCCAACTTGAGACACCCCCGTATATGTGTGAAGGGGGCCACATCTATGAGGTGAGGGCAAGCTTTTCGAACCCAGTCAGTTGGACCGTGGAAAGACTAACGGTAAGGGCCCCACTAACAGCTTGAGTGCTGGGCTTACTCCCTGGGTTCCCTTTGGGACTTTAGTCACTTTTTGTGTTTGGACCATTTTGGCAAACAACAAGTTTGGACTTTTGCTTGGCCATCCACTCGATCGGAAGTGAGCTTCCCGCATCAAGGGCTTGAATCTCACCAAGCTAGCAATGCACAGTGCTTCCATTTGGTAGGCAACTAGTATATTTAACCTCTAGGTGTTGCCTCTGCTGAGTTTCCCTGCTTGCCTATGGTAACTGGAAGCACTGGGATGGGCTACCTGATGGAGGAATCAACCACTTTGCTATCGCGATTCACGATCAATTCAATTCAAAGTTTAAAGCTGCACACTGGAAGACACATGTCATTTAATATTTATGACGGACATTTGCAACTCAATATCTAATTGTTTCGGAAAGCCCCTCAATTCGACTGCAGTTGGGGTCGACGGCGGGAAGTTATCTGGTTTACAATTAAGTTAGTATTATAGCCAATTCAAACTGTGTATTGCTTCCCTTTGGGAAGCATGTTATGTAACAGGGAACAGTTAGCTGTCCAAATTCACTCGCAGAACACGCTGTGTTCAGTAGAGTTCTGTTTGTGAATCCCAGCTGGTTTCATAGCCCTCTCCAGCACTGCGAACCACAACTCGAGTCAAAAGGTTTGTAGGCCTGTCCTAACCTGTACAAAAGCAAACTTTCAAGCTGCTTAAGCATTTGCTTGTTGTCTTGCCTGAGCGCCGGGGTCCCGAAACAGCTGGTCAACTCAACATTTGAGCCAGGCCTCTCCACCAAACCAAGCTCCATCCTGCAGCTTTCTACATGAAAGACGATACTATCCAGTTAGGAGGTTTACTAGGTCCCCCAGTAGTGCCCTTTCACCCTTTTTGGGGGAGGGTTCCCCTACTAAAATAGACAACAGAAAAAATAGGGTACCCTTATTCTAGCCTCTGTACTGGAGGACCTAGTTTATACCCCCCCCCTCCCCCGAAACGAATTGCACCTGAATTGCACGACTCTGCGGCGATTTTCCGTGAGCCGCCCGCCCCGCGCCCTTTCGCAGAAGAGATGTCGAGAGCCCCGGACATCGACCGCGGCATCAACAGCTTTCGGGATGCCATGAACGCGATCGCGTTCCTTCGAGAGAAATTTGGATGTGGCTCAAAAGTAAAAACAGGAGGAGTTACAGGTTCTGGTCCATGTTTCCACTTACCAGGGTTCCATTTGGGCTGAAAAAAATACCCCGCGCCTTTTCGTTATGTAAGGGGCCGTCCCTTAACTTGCTTTGCAGGCCAAAACCATTGCAAACCGATACAGAGGAAGAAAAACCGATACCCCCAGAAGCCATGAAGACACATCAGGTCCAAGTTGTCGTCGCAAGCCAAGATCGCGGAATCATAAATTTGCAGGGCCCAAACCGATACCCAAACCGATACCCAACCGATACCCAACTCAGTGGCCGCCACGCCGAATCCAACCAGCTGCCCTGCAGCCTTCCCTGGAGCTGCCAAAATGAACTTTGTGTACCACATGTGTACTGAAAAACTTACTTGCACTGAAAAGCTGCGATTTTCGAGCCGGAGCTGCCAAAGTCTACTACGCATACTACTGAAAAGTTGCGACTTTCCAGCTGGAGCTGCCAAAATGTACTTTCGTACTACACTTGTACTGAAAAGTTGCGACTTTCCACCAGGAGCTGCCAAAACTCTGCAAACCGATGCAGAGGAAAAAGCGATACTGACTGATACTAGGGCATAAGGATACAAGGGTTGTCCAAGGGGTTGTTTTTTCAACCCATTTTGGTGCCGGTTTTTTGAGCCACAGCCATTTGTCGCAGGGAGCTCGATCTCCGGAGGTTTGACTGGCTTGGGGCGGATCACACAGCAGGAATGGGTGATCTATGTGACCACAAAACAAGCAAATGTGCAGACAAGAGGTTTCCAGGCACGAGCCAGTTGAAGCATTACCTTTTTGGGCCTTGAACGAATTTCGGGTGGCATTTTTCGGGGGGGTCCCTTGGTTGGAGCATCGCCCTTTGCTGGGAATCAAGCAGTAGGTATTAGTAGGTATCGCAGGATTTCCGTGTTGTCAACCCTCACAAAGCTTTGATTAATGGGTAGAAGAGTGGGTTTGGTCATTGCAAGGGCCAACGAAACCGTTCAGGTGGACTAAGATGATGCCCTGTTGTGGACTCCACCCTTCGAATCCTGGCCTGGGAAGAAGCTGGACCTCTTGCCTCGCTTGATAAGTCGATTCGTCAAGATGTCGAATTTGACACCCAGATCACACCTCCAAATTGAAAGCCTTTTTCCAGCAATCAAAACTACAGTATAAACTACGTAATTATACAACACGCATGTGCTTTGGCAGGAAATCCCATCCACAATACCCCCTGGAAGTATCAAAAATAGGTGAACATTTATGTCCAAGGCTGTTGCGAATGTTGCCAGTGCTTGTCCCGGCTTGAGCAAATTTCGACCGTAGACTCTGAGCTGAAGTGCGGCCGGAAATGGTCCGTCTTATGAAGCCTTCAATTTCGCTTTCTGTAAATGTGGGAACCCACAAAAGGTTGGCTTCACGCTTTGGATTTGCACGAAAGGGGTTCCTTTTGTTTCCCGTGGTTTCACTTCAGCTTCCCATTATATTACAACTTCGAACCATCCCTACCCGTTCGTGCCGCCGGCTTTTTTTTGGTGGTTTTGCTGCTGCGTGAGCTTTTCACTCTGCGTGATTCTACAGCCGAAACCGAGAAATCGCAACACACTTTGGCATGCAGCATCCACCGTGCCATCCCAAGCCTCACTGGAGAAGATGTGTTGGCACAAAGCCACTCAAACCCAGACCTGCACGTTTCTCACCGGCTCTCGGAAAAGTAGGAATGCTTTCAAGTGGGTTTTTACAACATCGAACCTCATCCAACAGCTGGGAAGGCAAGCCCAACACGGGCACTCTCGAAATGCACCGATCTGTTTGGTTCCATTTTGGCATCCTTTCCCGCAAAGAAGGGTGGCCCTCGCGTTTCTGAGGCGGAATGCGGCCAACGGCAGAGATGTGAAGGGCAATCCCATCGGCTGGCTGGACAGGGTCAGGAACATGGCCCTGTACCAACTGTCCCGCGGTTTATGTTAGCGCTGAGATTATTCTAATAGGACTTACGTGGATGCGAATGCTAGTGGTCATCATTTAGGTAGGCAATTGCCAACCCCTTTCGATGCGGTACCCCATAAAAAGTCATCGCCAGGTTTGCCGCTATACACCGGGTCGACCCCTGCAACAGGCGTTCCTCCTGTTATTTGGGCGTTGTCAGCGTCGCATGTCCCCTTGCACAGCTGGTAAAAGGGGACCAGCCTCACACCAGGGATCCGAATGGGTTCAAGTTTGGTGTTTAAATCACCACAGGGCAAGTTTCAAAACCTGCTTGTTTTTTTGAAACAAAGCTGATAGAACACTTGCCTTGCTGGTTCTGGACTTGTGTGGTTGCTTCTTAGACCTGCAATCCTCCAAGCATGAACATGCAACCAAGAGGCATCATTTGCAGAGAAACTATGTTTTCCTTTTTTGCTCTTTTTTGGGTGCCATGTTGACTTGCAGGGGAGTAAAACAGGAAAAACAGATAAACCAAGTCGCCAAGTTCTTCGGTTCTTCGGTTTGGCGGGCCATCCTGACGAGTTACTTGGGCCCTTTGAGCAAGCACGGCGAATCGTTCCGGGGGTCGAAGTGTGTCACAATCAAAACCCGGGTAACCGAAGGCTAGTCGGGGACAATCCCAACCATAAGTACTGTAGCTGCGGCCGCCTTCTTAGTTCTTTGCATGGTTCTGGATCGACCATTTTCATACCAGGTTTTGATTGTGACTCAAGCACATGTTCCCTTCATCTTCGCCGCCACGAGCAACCGGATTGCGTGAGCGAAACCCGCGAGTCACGACAGGTCGGGCTTTATACAAGCCCAGCAAAAACACCCAGTTCCCCAGTGGTGCTCCCTCTTTTTTCTCCACTTTTTTTTGCCGAAGGGTACCAATTCCTTAAGAGGCGGAACCCACCAAAGGCATGCCGATTCTCTTTCTTCCCTCGTGGATCCCGTGGACAAATCCACTGGGCAGCTGATTCGCACGATTCTGAGGGATGTCTTCGAGGCTGCCGCCCAGGAGTGGGCCATGTACCAGCAGGACACGGGGACGCGTCCCACTGTGCGTGTCTCCCTTCAAGAGCCGCATCCAAATGTTGGCGTTTTACGGCCTGTTGGAGCGGACTAGCCGTTGTTTGTTTTTTCTAAATGTCGGCTTGTCCACGGCTGTTGGGGCGGTGAAATGGTCCACTGGTGGTTTTTTCCAACGCACGCCTTTTTTTTTGCGACGACTGGGGCAAGTTCGTCGAGCCGTTCCGGCGGTCTAGCGGAATGAGATGGGCCGAATCTTGACCTCGGACTAAACCAACGGTTGATTCGTAGGGGTGTCCCCTTTTAGTGGGGAATCATGGGCCACTTTTGGAGGGGAACACCTCCTAATATGGACGGATTTGTATTCATGCGGGGTCAACACTACCTTGGGTTGTCCTTTCAAGGCCTGATTCTTGTCAGGCCGGCCAGCGGACGAACAGGTCACTGAAAATCGAATGATTTAGCCCCCCTGTGAAGGGGAGTTCCCGTTAAAGTTGGAATATGTTTTCGCTGACCTCCACAAATGATTCGTGGAAGAGAATACGAGTCCCTTGACCTTTTGATCTGAGGGCCAGTGGGTGGCCTTTTTGGTGATCCACGGGCGGTGAAATCCAAACCGAAACGAGGTTGTTCAAAGAACTATATGGGTGGCTCGTCTTTCTTGGAGTTGGTACCCTTTGTTGGTTAGTTTTAAAGCGAGACCAGAAGGAAACAACATATCTTGGGAGGTCCCCTAAAACAGACTCACCCATATATGTGCTTAGTGTTGAAAGTTGGGGGATTGGCCCAACCCATGGATGCTGGCCCCAACGGGTCCGCATTTTTTTTGCATTTTCTAGAAACTCCCACCCAGCTTAGCCGAAGAGTCCTCCGACTTGAGGCAGACCAGGCTGGTCAGCAATCTTGGGAACCTCTCCTGAGTGCTGGGCATTCGAAGCTATGGCATTCTATGGCCCAGGGGTTCCACGAGTGCGGGGCTTCCACGAGCTTGGTAGCCCTCAATTGGTTTGGATTGGCGGCTTGAGAAATTGAGCCCCTTGTCACTGGTAAATCGGGAACCCCCCCTCCCGAACACCTCCAGCATCTAAATCCGTTCCTACAATCAGTCTGAGTTTTCCTTTCGGTGATCTTCGCAGGTTCAAGAAAAGAGGTTCCCCATTTCAGGGCGGGGGTGTCTTGGTTGAGGGTGCTTTGTCTAAAGGTTGGTTTAAAAGAAAACTGGCCCAAATCTCTATTTTTCCACCAGTTCAGGCCACACCCAAACTTGTGGTTCTTCAGGCTTCTGGCTGGGAACCGCCGAGTGTTGAGTTGGAGCAATTGCTTTGAAAAGGAAACCATGTGCTGAGGTCCTGAGTGGATTGGCCGAAAAAGGTCCAGATTTTGAGGCATTTTGGTGACGCGAAACGGGCTTGTCAGGAAAGCTGACACTGCCTTTCCCTTAGCTTTTCAGGTTTTAGGGTTTAGTGAGTTGAGTGGTTAGGTGTCCATTTCCCCCAAGTTCCCAGCGCTGATTATTCCTGAAGCCTGAAGCGAAGGAGAAGAGCCGACTCGAATGGATCAGATCTTTGGACGACGTGGGGGCTGTCTACCAGCAGCCCATTTTCGAGGCGAGACCAGGGCGATACCACCTAAAATACGAAGGATTCAGGGGGTTCCCTCGTTGGGTTTTATCTTTGCGGACTCCGCGAATCTCGAAGCCGCAAAGAACATGAGCGCAATTTGCAACGGGAACCAGCTTTGATTGGTTGCCACAACCGGTTGAAACTTACGTTCCCCTTGACCATTCCTTACAAGAACCGCTTGACATTCCCCTTTCCGCGGTTTGAATCTGACTTCCCTTTGCTTCCTTGCCACAGCTAGCATGAGACCCGCCGAGGCGAACAAATTGAATCATGCAATCGTCTTTTCCGAGTGTGGGTTCCAACCAACTTAGCGAACAAATGTTTGTTGCACCCGTTCCAATCCCTTCACAGCTCCCGCTCTTTGTGGCTTTGCGTCATTTCGTGCCGGGCACCACTCAGAAATGAAAGGCCCTATATTTCAAATGTAATGTTTCGTTCCGCAGCAAAAGCCCCACAAAATGGCTTCGGTTCTCCTTTTGGGTCCCCTTTAACGCCACCAAACAACGGGTACCAATTCCAAAAGACAAGCCGCCCACATGATCTATGGAGCACACACCTTAACATCCAAGTTGAACGGGGTTCTGGGGTGCAAGCCAAAGCCAAAGCAAGTCGTGGAGGTGCTCGCTGCGAACACATCGCTGCCAAAACATGTTTTTTTTAGCGATGGAAACCGCCTACCCCAAAAGACCACACAAACACGTGGGTAGTGGACTCTAATGGCTGAGGACATGTGCTTTCGACTGCCACGCGCGGTGAACGACAAGTTCGACGGCCGCTTTTCGCTGCACTGGTTCGATTTTTCGACGCACGGGGTTCCCAAAGAACCCAACCTAGCAGATTCTTTCCAACAGACACGCCCAGTGGCTTCCTTCTCATTTGCCCTTCTTTTGGGAGAAGTCCCTTGGCTTTCAGCTTGAAAAAAGAGCCGCCCAAGTTTTCCCTCCCATATATGGCCGCGGGAGAGGGCAGTTGCCCAGGTATATTTTTTGGTTGGGGAAATGGGTTCCGTTTAACTTCACCATGAAAAACCGGCAAACAAGAAGGCCTTTGGTCCCAAGCCTTCCGCCGAGTCCTGAGTGGCAAACCCGGCAAGCGACTCCGCCTGATAGGTCGTCATGGTCCCAAGTACATGTCGTCATGGTGTTTCTTTCTCACAAAGACCACTGGAAGTTGTCAGATTCGGGAAATGAGGGAGTTTGGGTTCTTGTGCGTTCCCACCATTGCACCATGCTTGGGGTTAGGGATGAATATTGGTGCGCCTTTTTTAAAATGGGGGTTGGACCCCCTCCCTTTCAGACCATCCCAAGGGTGCCAACTCCCAAAGAAGCTGAGCCACCCCTCCGGGTCCCTCAGCCGGGCTTCCGCAGCCCACGCGCCGAGGCCTCTATGCGAAGGTGAAGGCGGCGAACCCCAGGCCTTTTCGGGGGAAGCGAAAGGAGGTTCTTCGGGCAAGTCTAGGGGTAGCTTCCCCATTCTTTCCAGGGATCCTCCTTTCCAGAAAACCGCCAAAAACCCTGGAAAAAACAGCTGGTTATTGAAAAGAACGATGGTTGAAAAGAATGGGGAATCAACCCCTAGAGCAAGATGTTAAAAGTTGGGTGCTAGCCGGACAAGTATTTTTGATCTCCTCAAAAGGAGACCAAAAGGGCATGGAGGATGTCTTGTTTCTGTCCAGACAGCCCCATGTTTGCCCCCTCATGTTTTTGAGGGGGTTGTTGCAAGAGACCCGAACCCGAGGGCCCACTTCTTCGATGCCCTGGCCAACGCCTTCCGCCACACAGATTGGAGCTCACCCCAGAAGTGCCACATCCGCTGAGCTGATATTTCCGTTCAGCGGTTTTTTTTGCGGATCTTTCTGATTTTCAAGAAATGGAGAGCTCCTGTGGGCCAAGCAGAAATCACACGGCCTCACCCATGCGCATGTTTTTTGTTTTTTGTCCCGTCATACTGTGGATGGACGAAATCCTGCACCACCTCAGAGACCCTGGAAGGATGATTCTCCTGTAAAGACCAACAAACAATGGTTTCAACCATGGTTTCCAAGTGGTGCAGGATTTTGTCCATCCATAGTATGGAACCAAGAGGTGCCCAAAGGTATGAAACTGCTTACAGTATGTTGAAGTGTTTTGGCCCAGCAAGCGAGCACTGGCCGCTTGGCCTCGGAACGAATTCTCCACACTCGCCTGGGCTTGGCTGGCTGCTCTTCCGCGACCAGGGTACACTTGGAAACTTTTGCTGGTAGTTGAATTGAAGAGGAACCAGAGGGAAAGTCCATGACAAGTGGGGTTCGCTTGTTTCAAGACGCACCCATACACCCTCTCTCCCACATTGCCGGGCATTGACAAGGATTGTCCCTTCCAGTTGCTATGTTGGTGGGAGGCAGTGTGCATGTGCGCAATGGTTGAAAGATCCCTTTACTTGGAGTTGGTAGGGATGGTCATCAACCCCTCAACAAGGCAGTTTAGACAACAGTTGTAAGCGTTCGTTCGTTTAGGGCAACTCTGACCATGACCCACATGAGACAGAAGGAGTCTTGGCCTCGGCTCATAAGAGGACCATTTGAAAGATTGGGATGACCATTGGTTCAGTCCTTTGGACTGTCACCATTGAGTTTCTTCTGCGGGAATGATGAGCGGGTGGTTTCCCTTGTTGTTTGCGAGAGATGCTGAGTGTGAGAGGCTGGACGCAGACCCTACACGAGTCACTTGAGGGGTCTATTGCCGCCATCTATGGGATCATGATTTGCGCCCACTGGACATATTTTGTCGTTTGCTCAGAAATTGAGTTTGATTCCGTTCCGAAGATTTCGTGGAGTGGTAGCCCTTTCATTTTGTGCCAGTGCTCTTGATATGATAAATGTGGCAGCAAGATGGGCTGACTCAGTTGTTGACTACAGGACTCGTGGAATGCTGGGGACACAGCGGCACATCAGCCAATCTCCAATCCACTTCCCAGTTAGTCGACTTTAAACTGTTTGGGAAGACCACTTTAGTCACAAACCAACACTTTAAACTCTTTGTTGGTCAATCAATCTACACGGCAAGTGAGTTTATGCAAGTCAACAGGCAGTGGAAGTTCATTGTTGGAAGTTTGTTTGGCCCATGTCAAATCCATTCGAGTTGTACTACCACAAGGCAAATTTTGGTCTCAAGACCAGCCGTGAATGCGGCAGATCAGCTGGGCAATCCATTGCGAGCGATCGGAGTCAGAAGCGAGTTAAAAAGCAGGCGGATGCATTTTTCGCGCGCGTTGCCTGAGTTGTGAGGAGTGCGATTCCCACTTCTCACGCCAGACAAAACCCCAGGCCTTCGGTCACGTTGGACTTCCCTCCGTGCGATCAAGAGAAGTACCAGGGTTTCTTGCTCACGTGCGGAAATCCTGGGGTTCCCCAGCCAGAGTCAAAAGCTCCGAGCTGCTTGCAGTCTGGAAGTCGACCCTAGGCCCCAACTCATGGGCTTGTGGACTTTTCACATGGCTTTGTCCTTCTAGCTGCTGCGATAGGGAATGAGCGAGACCGGGTGTTGGGAATGAACTGGCAAGGGGATTCCCGGAAAGCAAACCACAGGGGATGGTGTTTCTTGGGGTCATTCCATTTCTCATTCCCCTATCGAACCATCAAGTGGTGTGTTCCCTTCTTGTTCTTCCGTTGTTTCCCTTCAACAAAGACAACACAGGTACCCTTAAACAAGGGCAGATATCCATGGCCAAACATCCTGATGGAGTCTGATGGATTCTTTCCCAGGTGCAAATGAAATTCGTCCACCAGGGTGTCATGGCAGACCGCCGGCTTCCCGGCACACGCAAGGTACCCTGAAGGACGACACAGTCAGGGCGTTTCTTAACATTGGGGTCCCCTAGAGGTGGTTTCCTTTTGGTGACTCCGTTTGAAGACATCCAAGAGGGAGTCCCCTATTTTGAGACACCATGTGGCTGTGGCTCAAAAAACCGGTACCCAAAATGGAACCCTGGTAAGTGGAAACATTGACCAAAACCTGCGGAACCCCTCCTGTTCAATGTTGAGCCACACCCATGTAGAACCAAGGGTACTCATGTAGACTTCAAGCATGTACGCCCATAGGTGTCCTTTTTGGTTGTTTTGGTAGAAAAATAGATGGCGATTCCTGGTTTACCTGGTGGTTTAATCATCTACCAGGGAAATCCATCTATTTCCCCTAAGAGGACACCTATGTGTACGCCGGGCCGCAAGGCTAGGGAATGCTCCTCCACCCCGCGCCAGTCTGATCTTCTTCAGCTGCTGTGGCCAGTGCATGTGTCGCTACTCATGACAGAGGAGAGGGGGATGGTTCTGGGCAGGTTTCAAAATTGGGTAGCCCCTTCAGTGGGTGGTTTCCTTTGTACTGTTGTTGGCGTGTTTTCAGCTTTTTGGGTTCTGCCCATTTTAGTCGCGGGCTGCAAAAAAGACAGCTCTTTTGCAACCATACCACGGGTTAAGAAGGGGTAACCCACCATAAGCATCAGGTCCCTTACCCATCAGTCAGCATGAGCCTCCGTTTGCCCTTCGAACCGAAAGGACCGAAGTGCGGTGGAGAACGGGCCCAGAACGCCCTTCAAGGACCTGCGTCTTTTGGCAAACACATATTTTCGTCGACGGATCAGACAAAGATTTGGAGGATGAGATGTGGGTTGTTTTCGGAAGCCAAAAACGAAATGTGAAGGGCCATATGTTGATGGACACAAGCCACTTCGCACCAGTGTTGGTAGGCGGTTTGTGTCGGTATTCGGAGGGCTTCATCCGTGCCTTCAGGAAGTGGGTTTTGTCCAGCTAGAGGGGGACTTTTACCAAAACGGTGGTTTTTCTCTTTCCTGGCAAACCAAGCAGGGTCTCAAAAGAATACGTACCCTTTTTCCAACGTGGAAGCTGATAGGGTTTAGTGATTTACTTGGTTGGCCCTGAGCCCCATATGTGAGAAACAGAACTGGAGAGATGATATCGGCTTTGGGGTGCAAGTGGGTATCGCGTTTTTAGGTGTGTATCGTTTTTGGGCAGTCCATTTTGTATCGGTATTGGGAAGTTATTTGTTTGCTCAGTGGACCATTTTTTAGTGTGATGCTGTCCAGTGTTTTTGAAGATCATTAAATAGCTCAGAAAGTTTGGTTGCCAGTCTCAGAGAAAGCGAGGTGGAGGTTTTGCATTTGAAGAAGCCCACACACGAAATGAAGGATGATCATCGCATGCGCTGTGGAAGCACTGATCTTCTCTTTTTTTTGCAGGAACCCCATGCTGCATTTGTTTGGCGCAAAGCTGGAACCCACATATTGGCAACAAAGCAGTGCCTCAAGTGAGGCTGGCTTTCTCGGCCAGTTGGCTTGGTATGCGTTTTAGTTATGCATGATCCAAGTCAACTGGCCAAGCCCAGACAAACCTGAGAGTGAAATGCGTGGAAGATCTTCACTGCAAGCTTTGGCTGCTGCCCAGCATTCAGATTCAGGGAGTGCTTCCTCACAAAGATGTGCATCCTCAGGTCAGGATTTTGTGGGGACAGAAATCACATTAATTGCTTGGTGGTCATACATCCCCATGCAAGTGGGGTCACCAAAGGGCTCCCACCTCAGCTTCAGACACATGTTTGGGAGTCCCTAAAATTGAGACAAACCTATTCCTCGTCCATATCTGAATGCAGACACCCAGCCTTTGATCTGTCCCAGAACTTCCTTCTGTGTTGAGGGAACCCTTGGTGGGACATAGCAGACTCTCTAAATTCAATAAATACCAAGGAACGAGCCCATCCTCCAGGCCAACAACAAGTTTGACCGTTGCTCATAGTGCTGTGTTTTTGAGGCTCAGTGCCCTTTGCAGATGCGGCTTCAATTATCTTGTTGGGTCCAAACCCCTATTTTGACGGCTAACTGTTTGAATCTGTTTGAGGACCAGAAGCCCTGAACAGCATTTAGCGACCTCATGTGGGTTGATGCCTAGTGAACATACCCCTTACTTGCCCTGGGTTGCGACTCGACCGTGCCTTTGAGTTGTCCCGTTTTGGGTTGTCATTTGCGGCCCCAACCAGCGGTCCCTCACCCCGCCCCCCCCCCCGCAGCCGAGGTGGCGAGGCCAAAGCACTGGTCAGCGCCTCAGCTCCGGCCAGGGTGGATTCACCACCAAGAAAAACCCGAGGTGATTTTGGGGTGTGGCCATAGGTGGTCCTGAAGTTGGCTTTTCTTAGAAGTAGATGGGTTCCATTGGATTAGATTGGTTTTGCGCCATCCGTTTACCAGACAAAAAACCATCTATTTTACAAGGACCCTTGTGGTACTGGCAGGAAACCCGACATGCATGTTTGGGGTCCGAATCCCTATTTTGACACAGACACACACATAATTGTGATGATAGGGAATCCGTAGAAGCGCCTAAGTGAACAGCAAACGAAAAATCGGGGGTTCCCAGCTTTCGCCTTTTGAGGGTGACCGTTTTGGTTGTTGTTGTTATTTTTTGTTGAGTTGGTAATTACGCTGTGTTTGGTTGGTTTAAGTTTAAAGGGAAACCAGAAGGGAAACCACCAAAGGGAAATGGGAAGCCAGCCCCGAACCGCCAAACCACGGATTCAATCCACCAGCAAAGGGAAGCTGACAACAGCCAAAAGGTATGGGGTCAATGCACCAATACTTGGTTTGGCGTGGCCGCGGGTGTCTTCGGGGAAGAATGTTTGCGCACGGAGAGGTTCCGGGCAATGAACCTTGCCTATTGCTGCTGTTGGCTGCTAAGCGCAGTAAGAAATGGAATGCTTGGGTTGCGGAAGCTTCTAGGTCCAAGGTCGAATCCATGCCATCGATGTGTTATTTTGCAACCTCAACAAAGATACCCCCATGGGTGTTGGTCAAAATGGTGGGAGACGCCCATGAATGGTGGTTTTCCTTTTGGCTTCCCTTTACACATAACTTCAAAAAGAACCTGGAACACACCCACACACACATCCACACCCACACCCACACCCACACCCACACCCACACCCACACCCACACGCACACGCACACGCACACGCACACGCACACGCACACGCACACGCACACGCACACGCACACGCACACGCACACGCACACGCACACCCACACCCACGCACACCCACACCCACACCCACACCCACACCCACACCCACACCCACACACGCACACGCACACGCACACGCACACGCACACGCACACGCACACGCACACGCACACGCACACGCACACGCACACACGCACACGCACACGCACACGCACACGCACACGCACACGCACACGCACACGCACACGCACGCACACGCACACGCACACGCACACGCACACGCACACGCACACGCACACGCACACGCACACGCACACACACACACACACACACACACACACACACACACACACACACACACACACACACACACACACACACACACACACACACACACACACACACACACACACACACACACACACACACACACACACACACACACACACACACACACACACACACACACACACACACACACACACACACACACACACACACACACACAGAGTGGACGGACGGACGGACGGACGGACGGATGGATGGATGGATTGAATGGACACACACACCCACAGCCACACCCACAGCCACAGCCACAGCCACAGCCACAGCCGCCCGCCCACGCATTTATCTGGAGCACTTTCTATCTTCCGCCCAGGCGGTGCGAGGGCCACTTGCTCTGACCTACGAGCTCTACCCCTTACAGCCGGAGTTTGGAGGGCCACAGCCTCAAACGACCGGGGCGGGGCTGGTCGAGGTTTGGCCTGGGGTTGTGTGTCGTGGGGGTTGGGTTGCAGGGGTTGTTTTGCGAGTAACACGAAAAAATCACCCAGATCACCACAGGACTGCGTCAAAGAAAATTAAGCTATGCGACGAAATGAAGCATTCATTTGTTCATCACATCAACAACAAAGCAGTTGCAGAGGATTTGCAGGGTTGGGGCTAGGGTTGTAATGGGCTTGAGGGCGTGTAGCCAGCTTGGATCCGCAGTCCCACCGAAGTTGCACCCGAGTATACAGCCACCAAGGCAAGCACGATCCCCCCAAGATCCCCCAGGTGGTGTTCTGAAATAGGCACCCCTTAATGGAGTCCACTCGAAGTTAGTGCTGCAGCGCGCGGTTTCCATCCGGGCACGCGTTTTGCATTGCAGATACAAATAATCCGAGGATAGCACGCGGTGCGTCTCTGGGTGGCTTAGCATGAAGGCACACATCGCCGAAATTGATCGTCGTTAAAATTTCAGTTTGTAGTTTAGCTGTAGAAATCCCCAGACACAATGTTTTATTTGGATGTTGACGAAACATGAAGCAGAATCTGAATATGGGTGTGTGCTTTTTTTGGAGCTGGTACCCCCTTTTTGCGGGCTTTCAAGGAACACCAACAGTTAAAATCGACACCTTTTGTTAGGGGGGCTAAAAAACGACACCGACACCCATACATTGTTGCAGGTGTACCCTGTGATATTTTTCGGGTCGGCACTCGAATCGGGACATCGGGGACTCGGCGAGGCGAACACCTTTGCCGCCGGATGGCACGCTGCGCTCCATGATCCTGGAGGATGGGTTTGGGGCGCTCGTGGCCTCCCTTGTGCGTGTATTTTCGTTGGAGTGGTGTATCAACCAGTATTCAGCTTGCCATCAATTGGTAGTTTGGATTTGGGGAGTTGAACCCCGGGTTCTTGTAGAGGGTCGATCCCTCCAAACCACCAATCAAAACCACCAATCCAAACCACCAAACAAGGGACGCCGAGGCATTTATAGATCCCAACAGATCTTGTCCATCCACAGTATGTGTGTGTGTGTCGTGGGAAACCAGCACGACCCGTTCAAAGGTCCCTTTGACACATGGGAAGTTGTTTGGCTTCCCTTTGGTTTCCCTTCAGGCGGGCCAAAGCCCAAAGGGCTACCGGGAGTTCCATGAACGAATCTCCACACTTGAGCCATCTTGAGCCAAAGAGCTTGAGCATGGGGCATCGTGTCCTGCAACAAACCTGAACCTGGACAATGGACTTAGTTCAGGCCAATCTGGACGTTCTCGGCATTTGCACAGTTTTACCACGGATCCGTTGTGGTTTCTGCGCAATGGCCAAAAACTACCAGAACGCCTGGATTTGACTGAAATTGTGTTTTTTGAAACCGTGAAGCACCTGTGTAAAATTGAAAAGCCAAGGACGGCATGAGGCACAAAGCCGATCAGGTTACGGGACAGGCTGCTACAGCTGAAATGCCGTCCATGACGGACAAGAAATGTAGTCGGGCGTGCAGGGGTGGCCCTGCCAAGAAGCACACTGCCACAGATGTGGGGTGGGGTCGTGAGTCGCGAAATATCAAATTTTGCCCGCCCAGATCCGCCCGCAAACTGGCCGCGAAAAACGCGCAAAAGCCCCCACACAAGAGCAAGTCAGCAAATCGTTCCTCTGGATAATTGGAAATGTGCCTCGGAAGGGCCTCACGTACATGCTGAGCGTTCTCAGAATTGAATCCTGTAATGGGCAGGCACGTGCATTGCTGAGCTTGCCGGATCGTGTGCGCGTCTAGAATGAAACTAAACGCCCTATTGGTGGATGCTGCAAATGGCCGGGCAGAGTGGCATACCTCCAAACGAGCGCCTTGAGTGGGACGAGGGCTTGCAGAGCACGTAGTGGGTCGTGTTTGCCCTTTGCAACGCCCACTTCGGCAGCAAGGCGTGCCTCTTCGCGTGGGCTGTAGGGAGCCTGCAGGACGTTGGCCGCGCTGCTGGTTTTCGGGCCGTTCGCTGTATGCGGGCCACGCGGTGATGTTGAGGGGTGGTGGTCAGTGAACGAGGTCTGGGCCGCAAGTTTGGCGCTACCTGGGCAGTGCTTGTCAGGCAACATTTGCCGCAAAAGACAGTCGCCGCAATCTGCCTCCGGGGGCCAGGGCGTGCTGCGCACGCACCTTCCTTCCTTCCTGCCTTCCGTCCTTCCTTTTTTTCTCCCCTTGCGCTACAAGCCAAAGACCCCCACTTGGCAAACCAGTAGGCAGGGAAAGGTATGAGACTGCGTCTAAAGGGGCCCTTCGAGGCGGCTGGCTTATGCTTCCCATCCAAGAGCTGCTTTCCATTTCCAACTTCCAGAAACATCAGCATCTGTTTGCCTTGCCTTCCTCAGGCCTTCTTAACTCCTTGAAAAGCGGGTCAGAACCAAGAATCATGAGTTTCATGTTGGCCCCGAGAAACATGAAAAGCCTGGTTGCGGCAAGAGAAGCGAGCTTCGTAAAAGCCCGTATGTCAATGGAATCTCTGAAAGGAATCTTTTCCGTCCGCAACAATGTTTTTGGGGCAACCTGTTTAGTAGCTTTAGGCTTAGATCCAAAGCTGGGTGTGGTCGGCTTTGCGACCCCCCGCGCTTCAGGCGCTGAAGGGTGGCCCGTGCGGGGCCCCGGGCGATACCAAGCCGCCAATTGAGTCAAGGCCGGAGGCTAGAAAGGGACAATCCCAGCCAGAAGGCCGGTCAAACCGTTTTGGGATCCCATTTTGGGGTAGGTGAATTCACCACCCATTTTAGAACAAGTTTTTTAGTGGGGATTGGGATGTTTACTGGGGGTACGGGGTTTTGACCCATTGCCAAAAGGGCGCGGCCGCCTCTTGAAGTCTTTCCATGGCTCTGGGTGGACCACTTGAATACCGATCACTTTTAAGTTTTGGACTGTGACTCAATTGAGCCCTGAATTGGCCACAGGCCCTTTAAGCAATGTGAATGCGAGGTGTGGACCGCTTGGATGGCTTTTCTGTCCAATTCTGTCGGTTCAGCGTGCAACAGGAATCCTGAGGCTACTCAACGTGGTCATACGAGTTTGAAAGCTAATATGCGAAGGATCTGGAATAGACCATGGTTCAAAGCCATGTGCTTGTCAATTGTTTTTTTAGGCGTGGAGTGTATGAAGTTCGTCTGACTTTGCAGGGCAAGCCCCAGGGATTTGCCGGGATTTGCTGCCGGTTTTTGGAGGAGTTGCTTTGAGTGTGCCGAGAAATGGTTCAGACACCCAGCCAGCAGAAAGTGGGGGCCTTTGGTTTCATTCCTTCGACTTCTATCAAGCTGACAGATTTCGGTGTGTTCTTTTTTTGATGGTACACATGTGTGGGATTGTTTTGAGTGGAAAAAAAGGATCACCCAATTTTGGTGGCCGAGCGATTTGGCAAAAACGTATTCGGTTTGTTCCCCCCAAAAAAAAACACATAAACATAATATGCTCAGTTGATATCCCCAACATGATGCGGTGCTCTTTTTAGTGCTCGCACCTGGTGCAACCCTGGTGGAACCCTCGTGGAACCTTACCTCAGGGCCGCGGACCACCCCGGAGCCTATCTGGGCTGAGACCCCAAAGCTTTCAGCTGTTGGGGAAAAAAGAAGGAAAGCTTCACTCATTTCTACTTAAAGAGGCATCGTACTTAGTGAGTGGGTAATAATCATGGTGAGGAGACCTATTACCACGGCTTTGGTAGGTTTCTATCCAGGCTTACTATACACTTATCTGACGTACCCGATCGCCCCTTTAAGTTCTAAGGGTTTTTGTATTACACCTTGGGAATACACCCACTGGGTATTGACCCAATCTCCGGGCACATTTCCGGATAAAGCCGTGTTAGTTCGAACCATTCTCGTTTCCCAAGGGTATAATCCCAGGGTGTAATACAAAAACCCGGCAAGCCACTGCTTCCCTTCCGAGCCACGCATCGTGTATCCAGCTGTGCAGGCACGTGGCCGGCTCGAAGTATGACGGAGCCAAGTCGGACAGCCACTCGGACCCGTGAAAAGCCTTCCAGGGGGTTGGCGAAATTCAGACGTACATGTCTATGACCAGTCCTTGATAAAATGCAGGAACGGTGGTAAAACGATTTCATCCAAAATCATTCTTGGTATGTTCGTCTAATAAAAACAATTGCGCGCTGAAACCATCCACCACCCTCATCTAGTGGGTTTGGAGATGGCCAAGTGCCGCTAAAAGGTGGCCAAAGCCTTTGGGGGCTCTGAAGCTGAAGAGGGAAATCGGATTATTTTTGAAAGTGCTTGGCCATAATTCCTGGCGTGAATGATGTCTATTTTCCCAAGCAAACCTGGTTGATTCAATGAAGCTTCACACCCATACCTGAACTGAGAAGTGATTTGATTTGCCCCATTTTTCAAAAATGGTTTGATCCCCCCTTTTGGTTTGTCCGATGCGTCCAAAAGACAAGTTTCGGGCCGAGCGAGGCGAGTTCGAGCTGCCGCAGAACGTGAGACTTGCGGCGGGGACGACATGCCATGGGCCCCCGCAGGGTTGTTGGCTTCGAAAGGGGTCCCTGAGTCAAGCATATATTTTTGTCCATTTGGAGAAAGGCACCGCTTGTGTCAAGACGAACGTCTTTGTCTACCCCCCTCCAAAGAAAAGTGCCAACTCGAAAGGTCGGGCACGCCCTTCAGAAGCCAGCTGCCGAAGATTGCCGAAGCCTCTGTGACAGTGCAAGTGAAACAAAGTAACCCCTGGTTGGTGTTGAGTAGGGGTTTCCTTTTAAACCCCAAACTCAAAGGGTTTGGTTTCAGAAACATCTACAAGAAATGGCAGAACACCCTAATTATTTGTTTCCTTGACTGTTATTGGGTGTGTTCTTTAGACTTGAACTTTTTGGGAAATAATTATGTGTTTTCCACTAAACCCCCAAAAGTGCAATATTTTTGTGCAGGGGGGTCGTTGCAGCAACCAAGTTTCCCCTCGAGTTTCCACCCCAAACCCTTGCTGTCTGCATTGGGCCAGGTGGGCGACACCTACTTCAGCGCCAAGCTCATGGCCCGCTTGGCCGGGACATCCGGGCCCCCCCGTACCCATCCGGGCCCGGTGGGTAGGAAATTCCAAAGGCAGGAATGAAACCTGATTTGCATACATGGGTCAAAAATAGGTACCCCGAATGGCCCCTGGTAAGTGGAAACATGGACCAAAACTTGCGGTCCGATTCCTGGTGGTCTAATTTTGACCCATACCCATATTGGGATCAAGCCACCTGGTGCCAAGTGGATTTTTGCCAAAAGCAGTATGTGGCTTATTCGTTTTTGGTGGTTCAAACGCCCCAAAAGGGCCCAGGTAAGGTGACTTGATGTGGGGTTCCTTTGGTACGGGGGGGATGTGTTACGGGAAAATTCGGTGCGATTCCGTGGTGCCGTGGATGGGCAACAGACACTTCCCACCAGTTGGTGGCCGTTTGTCCCATGGTCCATTTATCCATCTCGACTCACGCAGGGTGCTGTCCATCCACTGGATTTGTCCTTTTTGGCGGTAAGGATGTTTTGTCTTGGGGTTTTCTGGAAGGCGGGTTTCCTTTGGCGCACTTTCAAGGGGAAATGTAGGGAACACTGTTGCCTGAAACATACCCACTCGGAAAGGACAGGAAAGGCTTCTGTTTAGCTCTTTTTTTTTGTCTCTGAGTGTTGGGTTGATAATACCCAACCCCCCCACCCACACCCCAACCCCAATCCCCCAATCCCCCCCAATCCCCTCCCCGCCCCCAAGCCCAACCCCAACCCACACCACCCCCCAACTCCAACCCCCCCTCTGTTTTTGTAGTGGGTTTAATCCTTGCGTCGAATTTTTGTTGGGCGAGTTCCCCGGACTTCCCTTGAGCTCGAAGCATAGGCCCGGCTCATCGCCATCGCCGCCGAGTTAGAGCAGCAGGACGAGGCGCGGAAAGACTGGGGAGGGG
This sequence comes from Effrenium voratum, assembly GCA_963377175.1. Classification (NCBI taxonomy): domain Eukaryota; class Dinophyceae; order Suessiales; family Symbiodiniaceae; genus Effrenium; species Effrenium voratum. The sequence goes on along the minus strand of CAUJNA010003253.1, from coordinate 498,976 downwards.
GCGGGGTTTGAAAGGTTGGCTAAAAGGGTTGGTTCAAGGGTTGGTGGGTTGGTGGGTTGGTTGGTGGGTTGGTGGGTTGGTGGGTTGGTGGGTTGGTGGGTTGGTGGGTTGGTGGGTTGGTGGGTTGGTGGGTTGGTTGGTTGGTTGGTTGGTTGGTTGGTTGGTTGGTTGGCTGGCTGGCTGGCTGGCTGGTTGGTTGGTTGGTTGGTTGGTTGGTTGGTTGGTTGGTTGGCTTGCGCGTGGGTTGGTTGGTTGGCTGGCTGGCTGGTGGGTCGGTTGGTTGGTTGGTTGGTTGGTTGGCTGGCTGGCTGGCTGGCTGGCTGGCTGGCTGGTGGGTCGGTTGGTGGGTCGGTTGGTGGGTCGGTTGGTCGGTCGGTCGGTCGGTCGGTTGGTTGGTTGGTTGGTTGGTTGGTTGGCTGGCGCGTGGGTTGGTTGGTTGGTTGGCTGGCTGGCTGGCGGGTCGGCTGGTTGGTTGGTTGGTTGGTTGGCTGGCTGGCTGGCTGGCTGGCTGGCTGGCTGGCTGGCTGGCTGGCTGGCTGGCTGGCTGGCTGGCTGGCTGGCTGGCTGGCTGGCTGGCTGGTGGGTCGGTTGGTGGGTCGGTTGGTCGGTCGGTCGGTCGGTCGGTCGGTCGGTTGGTTGGTGTTGTTTTTTCTGGCTGGTTCGTTCGTTCATCCGTTCGTTTGTTCAAAGGTTGGTGTCTGGAACGTGTATCGGTCGGTCGGTCGGTCGGTCGGTTAGTTGGTAGTTTGGTTGGTAGTTTGGTTAGTTAGTTCTCAGCTGGTTGGTTGGCTGGTTGGCTCGTTGGTTGGCTGGTTGGTGGGTGGGTGGGTGAGTGGGTGGTTGGGTTGATTGATTGGTAGTTGGTGGCTTCGTGGTATGGTGGATGCAAAAGGGGCTATGATTTGAGATTTAGTGGAAATTTGTTATAGAAATTGTCGCTTGCCAAGGTTTGGCATTGTTTAAACATCCACGTGGTTCCCCTGAACCCAGGAGAAAGAGCATCGCAGGGCTCCAGAAAACCCCGACCTTGCCAATGTGCCCGTTGAACCCCCGCTTTCGGTTCAGTTTCGAGGCCTTCTTCGACAAGATGCTGTCACAATTGTCTGACACCTTGGAGAAGTGGCTGGACAAAGGCATCTCCCCCGCATTCGGGAGAGATTTGGCTGTGGGTCAAAACCAACGGGATCCCATTTTGGAATACAAACAACAACAGTTGTTCAAATCAACATGCAAGCAGGAGGATTCTGGCGGTTGTTTTCCAGACAAGGCTCCAACCAGGGACCGTTGGTGTGGCATGAGAGTTGCTCGAGGTTGATTCGATGCTTAGCTGCTTGAATTTGTGTCACTGGGAAGGTATGGATTTCCAGTAGTTGATGTGAAGTTTTAGAGAGAGAGAGATAGTCTTGTAGGTGATGCCACCCAGGTAGATGTACATTATACATCTTGGCTGGTATTCAGCCCCAAGTCACAGTCCATGTCGAGTTGATGTAGTTTTCGCCAGATCAGAGACGCATCCCTTGGGATGATCACTAGTCAAACCAGCCGATCGACAACACCTGCGAGTCGCGAGGTGCAGCTACGCCCTTCATCTACGACAAGTCCTGGGGAGGCAGGCGGCTTGGATGGCCCAAAGTTTTGTTTTTCTTTCTCTCCATGTGGCCGTGGTTGTCAACACCAATAAAATCCCATTTTGGGGTAGGTGAATTCACCACCCATTTTGGAACCTATTTTAGTGGGGAGTGGGATGTTCACTGGGGGTACGGGGTTTTGACCCATAGCCATGTGTGTGTGTGTGTGCGTTGTTTTTGTTTGTTCTATGGGGGGGTCAAATCCCTAGCAGCCATGCCATGAGACCCTTGCGGACTTTCAGTTTCTGATGAGAGTGCAATCAATCTACCACTCTGGTACTACAGAAAGTATTTTCCCCTACAATCATCCAAAACAAAGGCAGCTTTCATTCAGGAGGTCCGTGCCACACGCCATCCAAGTTGGCCACTCACTTTGGTGCTTCCCCCCCACCATGCACTTGCGAAGGAACCTCTTGTTCATGTAGTTCATAGCCATGGCAAGCGGACCCATTGCAGCCAGATACGCCAGATAGGGACATAAACTTTTGGATCTTCTTTTGTTGTATAGATTCATTGCATGGCTAATATGGAATCCAAGGGGCAAAAGCCAAGCTTAAATTCAGGGCCTTGACCTTTCCAAGGCTAGGACACTGAATCGGTATTTCGGTATGTCCCTTTTAAGGTTGGACCCCAAGATGGTTTCCTTTTGGCTTCCCTTTAAACCGCTAAACCGATTTTATCCAGTCTATATACCAAGTCGAAGCCAGCACAAATCAACGATCTTGGTCCACTTCCCAGGGATTGACTGTGGTTTCCCTTGCGAACATGGAGTCGTTCAACCGTAAAGAAGGGGGTATTGCGCAACTGGCCAAAGAGCACTTCCCCGTGCAGGCCGCTTTAGAAGCCCTCCGGATCATTATTTTTGGGGTTGACGCAATTGCTGGTTGTCCCCGTGTTTTCCCTTTTGAACAACCCGAGAAAGGGTAAGACTCGTGAGCAACAATTTGGCATTTGAGCCAAGAACGGGTTCTTGTGGGTAAATAGGACACCGACCAACGGCCCTATTTCCTGGCAGTACTGGGTCCCAACCTATCAACCCCAGTGCTGTTCTGCCGGTTGGGATCCTTGAAGCCTGAAAAAGGGCGCAGACAGCCACGGTTGACCCTTCCCTTTCATTGGGGGTGTCCCTTCAAAGTCAACCGAGAAACACGAGTTCCACTTTTTGCCCATACTCCACCTGTAAGACTCACTTGACCAAGGCGAATCCACCTTTTGACCTTTCCCTTGGGTTCCCAATTTGGGTGGCCCAAGAAATCATGCACCTTTTGTTTCTGGGTACGATTTGAGATATGATTTGAGATTATATGCGAGCTTTGCCACTTGGTGGTTCCCAGCCTCAGTTTTTTAGTTGTTTGTCGTTGGTTTCGTGGTTGGATTCCGAGTTTAACCCACAAGTCCGTCACTTTTAGCTCAGAAAACGGAGAGCCAGGAGTCACATCAAACCAGCAAGTTGCACAGTTGCACAGCCCCCATCCCCCCCCTGGATCCCTGGATGGAGGCCTGGTCTCCTGCGGGTGCAAGTACGATGACTGCTGGGGCGGCTGCGCCCCGAAGCGCCTCGACCGTGTCAAATGGGTCTGGGTCAAAATTAAGCCGGCAATCGGGCCGCAGGTTTTAGGCCATGTTTCCATTTACCAGGGCAAGCCATTTTGGGGTTACCCTATTTTTCACCCACAAATTGCCACCTTCGAGTCGGAGCTTCCTACCCAGCTCCTGGGGCTTTCAACGGACCCGACCTCTCCATCCCGGCTTCGGTGGTTGGGGGTCTCAAAACCAGGTTCTTTAAGGCCCCTACTTCAATCGGGATCCCTGGAAGGATGATTCCCCTGTAAATACCAACGAACAATAGTTGCCCATGGTTTCCAAGTGGTGCAAGGTTGACAAAGAAGATGTTGAACGGATCTGAAAGACTAGGGACGCAGCCAAAGAGTGAAGCGTACTGCACGGATCAATGGTATGAGGCTTTTGTAGGTAGGTGAAACGTTGCACAGGCTCAACCTTTGTGAGTTGCGGGTAGATTTGGATTGGCAAGTTTGCATTAGATGCTGAACTTGTGAACCCGCAGCGAATGCACAAGGAGGTCCATGTGCAACCCTGTTCCTTGCAACTAATGGGGAGTGACCCTTCTCAAGTTGACGCTTGCACGGAAAGAGCACATGGTGGGAGATGCGGTTGTGGCTTTAAGGAACTTGCGAACAAATCAGGGGCACTCGTGATGAGGATGAGAATCAACCACTTCGGTATCACGGAAAGGCTTTTCTGCAAACATAACTGGTGCCAAAGCCAGTTGCCTGTTTGAACATGGTAAAACCAAAGGTGTGTAAGCGCGTTCATTGAGGTCTGCCTCGTAAAGGGACTGGGCACGTTTCTTGAAGCCACTGAGGGCTTTACAGAGATGTTGGGCAAAGCTCAACACCTTGAGTTTCCATTCCCTCAGCCAACAGAGGAGGGTGAGCTGGAGTTCCTTTCGAGCTCATGTCTCCCCGTTTGAGTGGTGACATCGCCCTGTTTGGACATGGCGCTGGAGATTCGGGGGACCGGCGGAGCGGCTCCGGTGAGGTGCGTGAACGACGTCTCGCAGCCGGCCACCTGCCCCGCGCTGCATGATGTAGGCGGATTGACCGAGAGCGGCGGGGGGCTGATCCAAGCGCCGGTTGCCTCTAAATTTAGTTCCATTTATATATTGGAATGATTTGAGTTGTTGTTCTTTCCGTTTTGGTTTTAAAGGGAACCTATCACTACTGGCAATATTGTGCTATTTCGGACAGCACGGGAGAGGGACCCAGCATGATCTGACTGTACTTTATTCTGAGCAGCTTGGTGTTTGACATGATCAGTGCGAAGAAGGAGGAGTATAATTTTAGTTGGGGCCACCAAGTTGGGAATGCTAACTTTGAGGTGGTCTTTTTTTGTGGGTTTGTGCAGGGGGTTTGCAGGATACGCTTCCACATTGTGCAGGGCCCCTTCCACTTCCGCCGTGTCCGGGTATTTCGGGCACAAGATACGGAATGTGGTTGTATACACCAGTTTGCTCGGCACAGAAGGCTTTGTATATTGGCACAGAGGCAAGCACGCCAACACAAAGACATAATGACACAAAGACGAGCAGGCAGACACACAGACAAACATACAACTAGACAACCGGACAGACAGACACAAACCCAGCGGCAACTATGCAAGAAGTGGCAACTATGCAAGAAGTCAGAACATGACCACGCCGAGCCACACAGACACACACAGACACACCAACAGAGGAGATACAGAGAGACAGCGACACAGAGACAGAGACACGTACAGACACAAGAGACGCGGAGGCATGGACAGACACAGTGACAGGGACAGAAACAGACACAGAGGCCCACAGACGCATAGACAAACAGGCACGCAGACACACATTACACGCAGCGACGCACTGACGCAGACACAGAGACACAGACACAGAGGCAGACATACAAACAGACACAGGGACGACTGGAGTAGACCCACCGGCGCAAAGTTGCAAGGACAACACACGCAAACAAGCACCAAGACACAGCAGAGACACAGACACAAGGACACAGTGAAACGCGCGCACACACACAGAGCCACGGGAGACTACTCCTTCATTTCTTTCCCACACATTGTCACCAAGAGCCCGGGTCGAAGACAACCCACTTTGCCCACCAAAAGCCAAATACTGATTCGGACTATATACTCGTCATCAATAGTCACTCAAAGTCACTTGTGGTCACTGGAACTGACTGGGTTGCTTCGGCTTCCCTTGCTGCTCCGACATGACTGACACTCGCAGATGAGTTGATGAGTCCATGTGAGGCTACAACTTCGGCAACGGCTTCTACAACGACCACCACTTTCATTATGGATATTTCATCTACTCAGTCGCTGCTGCCGCCTTAGCCGCCCTCTGGGACAGAGACCGAATCATTATGGGACTAACCTCCATACATCCAATTCAAACCACAAATTGGGGGCCCGGCATGCGAATTAAGGGCGTACTTTTGAGCAACTCAACTCAACGGAGCTTCTGGGAAACAATCGCCATATATGGCCATGGGTGAAAATCCCGTACCCCCAGTGAACATCCCGGTCCCCGCTAAAATGGACTAGAATGGGATGGGTGGTGCACCTACCCCAAAATGGTACCATCGGTTTTGACCCACAGCCATGTATGATCACATGGGATTGTCTCCAAACAGGGGGAAGCCTTTTTGTTTCGCTTTAAAGGGACACCGGAAACTAACCAGCTCAAGGGGGTCCCCAATTTGGAGAAACACCCATTTTTACATTCCTGTGCCATTGTGGCGTGCGAATCACTTGCACCCTTTTTAAGCATCCTTTTCCCTGACTACCACTTCTGTGAGCTTTCTTGACATGTTAATGCTTCAGGTTCACTAAACTTGAACGAGAACTAACAAACTTATTCTGGTTTGGGAGCAAACGCTGAGGCAGATCTATCACTATGCCCTTCATCCATAGTTCCAGTTCCCAACTAGAAACCGCCCTAGTGGAGTGAGAGTGTCCTTCGGCCCAGTTGTCCGGCGCTTCCATGATCAGAGCTGGTCCAAAGAGCGCATGTCCGATTTGAACACAGCCTATAAACCTGACTTAGGTAGAATAATATTCAAGAAGCCCAGTTTCAGGTTGAAGCCGAAGCGCAGGTAAATCGCTAAGGCTGACCATTTTGTTTTGTTGTTTTTTTTGGGGCGCTGTGGTCATGGGCACCATTTGTTTTTTGTAAGCTGTGTTTGTTACAGCCACCTTCTCCAGGGTATCAGTCTTGGGGATGTGTTCAGACACAGACCCTTGAAACAAACCGGTGGTTGTTGATCATCTGACCCTACCCCCTACTCCAGATACCCATTTTTTCTAGGGTATTTTTTGAACAACCTGGGTTTCCATGGTAAATACCTCCATTTGTAGTAGGCTACGTGCGGATATTTTACGCTGGGTTATTTTGCACCCGCCCTCGCCCACCCGCGCTCTCTTTTTGCTAGTCCTCGGCAACACATGTTACTTTGAATGTTGAAGTTGCCACAGAACATCTCCTTGGATGTGACGGGCAGTATCTCTGGCATCTTTGGGAAGATCTTTCATCTCACCTTCGAATCGTTCAGCGTGCCAGCAAGCACATTGCTTGTGGCTGTTGTCAGCCCACCAATTACTACATCGTAACATAATCAGGCCTGCACTTTTTCCTGAAACGTGACAGACAGGCTTTCTAGCAACTCGGCAACAGGGACTTCTTCGCCATTGTGTGGGTTTCAACACTTCGTCAGAGCAATTGCACCTGCTGCAAACGATTGCAAAAGTCACGCCCTCCCACCCCCCCCCCCCCAACAAAAGAAGGGACCCTAGCAGTTTGACTGGTAAAACACAGAGATTTGTGAACACATGCACCGAAACCACAAACTGACAATGTTGATTTGCGTGGGAAAACACAGCAAAAAGACTCCTAACGCGACAAAACATGTGGGAAAACACAAAACTTCCAACTGCACAACATGTTGAACATGCAGAATAATACAGCGTAAAATAGCTACCCGCTCTCTTTTAGTAGAGGGCCGACATCATACCCTGAAAAGTGGGTATTGGGTGTAGGGGGTAGGTATCCATCACCCGGGGGGGGGGGGGGTTTGGCGACGGGATGACTGCGGCGACTGAGGTCTTGGCCAAATTCCGGCCGGAGTGGGAGAAGACGTGGCGCCCGCAGGTGCTAGCGCTGATCAGGCGAAAGTCGAAGAATCGGAAGAGCTGGTTGGGTTTGGCTGGGTTTGGTGGGCTTGGTTGGGTTGGTTGGCTTGGAATTCTTTGGTCTTGTTTGGTTTTGTTTGGTCTTGTTTGGTATTGTTTTTTGGTTTGGTGGCTTGGTCGGTAATATGCCATTTGCTCGAAATCTAGCACATAAGCTAACCACATTTAACCACAAACCCGTGACAAATGACTCACTCCCTGAGTTCCTGAACTCTATACTAAAACTTTAGTGGTGAATAGAAGGTTCATGCTTTTGTTGGGCCAATCCACTCAATCAGACGTGAGATGAGGAGAATTAGGGGCAAATTCGTGAGTTTCTTCGTTCCCTTACCCGCATCATTGACTATATGTCTATTTTGGCTGGATCTTTGGACTTCAGCTTGTCGGGAAACAGCTCGGATTTTCGAGTGGGCCCGCAAAAAGTTAGATACCCCTCCTCCCACTAACACAGCATTTGTGGGAGGGTACCTGGAAACTCAATTTCCTCAAGGGACCCTCTGTCAGGTGCCACAGCAACGTGGGAGGGGTCGTTACACCAAGCCTGGCAGGGACTACGCCAATCCATCGAGTCAAGACATGGAGTTCCCCATTTGCCGGCACAAGGCCGGAACGGAACGGGGGCCCGTCGCGTCCGGAGGCGTTTTCTCGCAAACACTGGGGGTCCTCTTTGACGACTGCAAGACGAGTTGCCCCAAACATGTCATGTAGACATCACCCCACTCAAAGGAAGCCACAACAAGAACTGACAGAAAGGTGATCCTGTAACCTACTGTGGATGGTTGCGAAATCCCGAAATCCAGAAAGCGCACCACGAAGTAAAACCACGGTTGAACGCCACGATTTGTTGGCGGTTACAGGGGAATGATCAGAAACCAGGGTTTTTCTAGGGTGGTGCAGGATTTCGTTCCTCCACAGTATCTTTTCCTTTTTGTTGGTTTTTGAGCATCAACCTTGTGGCCCATAGGTGAGTCAGCGATGCTTGGAGTGAAAATATGGGACGCCCGGGATGCTGGGGTATACCGCGCAGTTTAACTTGGAAATCATTGTGAGAGGAGTCCCCATTGGGGGGGGGGCTCTTTTTGTGATTTTATTAGAGTTCCAACTGGGGTGTCCTAACTGGATTCAATTAAAGGTTGTTCTTGGACATGATTTTGGGGGTGGAATTCATGTTTGCATCCATTCAAGTAATCTAAGGGTGTCACCGGGGTCAAATCACTGAATCAATGGGAAGTTGTGTCACTCTCTTAAGTTCTCTTGTGGTTCCACCTCCCCTCCTAAGTGGTCCAACACACATGTTCAGGAAGTGAGTCTTTTTGGATAGGGGTCTCAAAGCAATCTTTGGGACCACCATTTTGCAGAAGGTGAGGGTCGAAAAGCCCAATGCCCGAGCGACCAAAGCAGTGGCGGTGCTGGGAGCACAAGTTCCACGTCGTCAACCGTATGAGTAGCATCCGAATCGAATGTCCCAGACGAGTGAACGATCAACACTGGAATATTTGTTTCCTCAGCAAGGTCGACGCGAGTGCCTGGGGCAAAACCACAGGGGACTGGATCATGTGTGTGTTGACCTTATTCCACATCCGGCGGTTGGGGTCTGGCGCGCTTGTGCAGGGGTCATACTGTCGATGGACGAATTCCTGCACCACCTAAGGAACCCTGGAATGAGGATTCCCCGTCCCCGGATGCCGCAGTCCCTATACCCTGGGACCCAACAGGGAAAGGCCCACATGTCGGTTCTTGGACCAAGGTCACTGCTTCTAGTGAGCTCAGTGGAGAGTGGGATTAAGTTGTTTGCTACAGGATCCCCTTGTCCAGTTAGTGAATATATAGGTGCTTTCACAAGTGGAAGAATGAATTTGTTTCCACCATTTTATGCAGCGGTTGCTTTTTTGCCCCTTTGCTTTCCATTTGTCCTAAGGCAAACTATTTGCATGTTTCCGGTTGGGGTCCGTTTCTGGTCGGTTGGTTGGTCGGTTGCTTTCTTGCTTGGTTGGCTGGTTGGTTGGTGGGTGGTTCATTTGGGCTGCTTCGTTCGTTGGTTGACGTTTCCTTTCCCGTGTGTTTGTCCATGGTTTAAGCTTTCTTCCCCTTTAAAAGGAATCAAGCAACATCTTGGTTTGACCTAGACCCCCAGAAATCCGAATGTCCACCGGGTGGGTACACCTCAGACTAACATAATTAGAAGCTCCCCCCAATCGGCCTCAGTAAAATCTTCCATTTCGGGGTCCGTTCGGGAGCCATGGAATCGTTTGTGGCAGACTCCGAATCGCCAGACTCCGATTTCGCAACTCGAGGACTGGTTCATGGGCTTCTCCTGGGCTGGCGGGATCAAGTTCGAGCCCTTGGGCAGGCTGAAGTGGGAGGGGAAGCCATTGACCCCAAAACATGACATCCGGGGAATCCAATGGCAGGGGTTTGTGTATTTGGGTGTGTCGTTTATTGGGGGGGCACCCCCGTTTGGTTTTCAAACAAACCACACAGAAACCATTTTGGAGTCCCCTCATTTTGAGAGCCCAATTTAGGTGTCTTGAACAAGGGTACCGAGCGTAGGCACACCCAGATGTTGGGCCACGATGTTCAACCCCGCTTCGGCCCACTTCAGCCCACTTGCGATGAAGAGATGGCTGGGTGATGAAGACCCCAACGGTTGGTTTCCATATGGCTCCTTTCTCACTCCATGAGTTAGTGAGCTTCAAACCTTTTCGGGGAAAGGTCCTTCTAGAGGCAAACAACGAGTTTGGACCGTGTTTTTTCCAATCAACGCAGGATTTGAGCAGTCTTATAGGCATGGTTACTGGGGAGAGATGCGGTTTCCATTGGGATGCCGGATGTTCAGTTCAGCCGAAGCGTTGGGATTCACCCGTATTGTTTCAACTCCTTTTTTGGTGGCTCCCAGCCATCCCCTTTGCTGTGTAGCTTTTTAGGGTTTAGTGAGGGTCTCTGCTGAACCCACCAAAAGTTACATTTTTAGCAGGGGATCTGGTTTCCTATTCACCCGATTCTTTGTCTGTGTATCTGCCTGTGTGCCTTTGTTTTCCAGCTGCCTTTCCGGGAAGGCGTCAGAAATAAAACAAGGCCCCCCCCCCCACCGCCCGAAACGAACAGGTACCCGTTGCTTGGTTCAATCAATTGTGAATGTTTGAGCCATTAGTCTTGACATACATCATTTGTTGACAAGCCACTCGCCCCTCGGTGTTTTTGTTTTGTCAGAATCTGTCTGCAACTTTGGAGCGTGAAACACAAGCTCCGACCTGCATGCGTGTAGTCGCAGGCGTTGCGCATGAGATGAGCACATGGATGCACAGATGGAAATTTGCAGCATCATATAAAGGGCGGGGAACTGCGCTGAAAGCAAAAGCTGGATGCGTAACCACATCCTAGAATTGTTGAATTCAACCAAAAGACAACCAACCGGGGATGAGCAATTTGTATTTTCAGGGCTCCCATATGCCACAAGGAACTGTACATAGGCGCTGACTCGAATGTTTGGGGGCTTGCCTTGCTTGCGGTGCGCGCAGGAATCAGGAGAGCGTCAGTGAAGCGATCAATAGCTGCTTGGCAACGAGGGAGTGTCCTTTTTCTGGGGCCCTCTTTGGGGTTGGTTCAACTCAAAACCAAGAGGACTCCATTCCATTCGTTGTTTTTATTTGTTTGGGGGAGTCCCTGAAAAGACACTCATGTGTAGGCAAGCAGTTCCCGGCCATTGACATACATTTGCACAGTTTATGACCCCACTGATCAGAGATAAAGCGAGCGAACGCCATGATGTAGATCCTTTACTCGGGGTTCCAATTCTGACTTCACGATTTGATTTTCGTAGACTTTGCAGGACTTGCAGAACTACGGCTTGGTGTGCTGCTGTACTTCTCTACCAACAAAATGGAAGTGCAAGGGATCCTTTCCAAGAGGATGGCGTGTCTTTCAAAAGGGGTCTGTGCACTTGCATATTGTTTGCCACAACATACTTTCCTCATCACATCGAGGCGTCAGCAAACAGTCTCAAAGCTTCACACTTGCAGACCCAAAGACACGCGCTTGATGTTCGAGTTTGCTAGGATTGCTTCTGTCTGACTGCAAGTTGCCATTGTTTCCATGGCATGCAAGTTCCCAAGCGCGGATACCTGACGGAACCCCGAGGACTGGGGAATGAAGCCCTGGATAAACCAAGCCGCTCCGAAATGGATTCTGTCCACTGTGTTCCTAAATTTCAATGCGCACAGTGCCCAGGGCTCCAAAGATCTCACGGGGGAGTTTCAACTTCAATTCCCGGGCGTTGCTTGGCAGTCGCCCGTATGATTTGTCCCCCGGGTGCGTCTCGCTGGCCCAATCTGTGACCATCCAAGACACCCTCCATGAGACCAGCAACACCAGCAACTCTTACGTGGACCCCTAGAAACAGACCCAAGATCAGCGCAGTTTTGCATGTTCCCTGCCATGTTCACTTTTTCGTCCCTTCAGGGGTCCGTGTTTCCTCAATGGTTCAAGCATCGCCCTTTGGGGCCATGTTGAGCGACTTTCAATTTGACAGGGTGATGTAGTCTGTGGTCCATTTGAGAGGGAGATGGGGACCCAAGCTTCCCAAGCAACCTGAAAACTCACGAATTGTCGTACAAAAGCCAGGGGACTCGCTACGTTTCCAGCAAAAGACCAGAACAGCCTGTCCCGGCTTAGGCTACTACGCTATCGGAGTCTACGGCACCGTGTTGGCCAACCGCGGGGACGAGGACGTTTCGATGTGCACCAGCTGACCGGACTGATGGCGGTCTTTTAAATTGTTATTTGTTTGCGAAAATTATCAAAATACTGTTTGAAGTTTGCATCGGTGGCCTTTTTAGGTCAGTTTGGTTAAACATAGATGGGTTCCACTGGTTTAGATTGCAGGGTCACAAGATTTGACATTTTACATAAAGGAATCAAGGCCAAAGAATCAGTGCCCGGATTATGTCTTTCTCGCACTTGTTTAGACCTTATTCCGTCTCAACAACATAGACATCCAGTCTCTTGCCACGAGGCCGCGTTGGCATACTTTCCAGCACTACGTTGCCTAGTTGGAGGGCTTCAGGATTGCAACCCGCGTATTCGTGGCCAAGCACTATGGCTTACTCTCGCAATGACCTTCTTCAAGTCCCGCAATGCCCCCGAAAATGCAGCGCATCTCCTGGAATGTAGACATGGGTAGCTCTGTCTCGACACGCGCGCCAAGCATGCCTCCAACCTGGAGACTGCGTGGCCGCATCCGAACAATAGCGGCTGAGCAAAGCGCTGCAGGATCCAACCACCAAGGGTGCGCACGTTGATCATGGAAGGCATGCTAAACCACACGGCGAGACATAGTCACAGCCAAGCAACATCTGTTTGCTTGTCACGAAAGCAGCCGTAGCATTGTGTTTTTTGTTTGCCCTCCAGGCACACGAGGCGCCAAAAAGAGGTTCGAAGACTTGGCCTCTTCCCCGGCGCAGCTGGCAAGATGGCGGGTTGTCAAGTTAGCTCCACGCCATTTGTCATTCTCGCACTTTGAGCATGGCTTTGCAAAATGATCGGCGTATTGCAGGCTGTCGCCGCAATGGCCAGGTTTGGGCAAGCGGCGGTGGTAGGCTGGCAGCAGTGCCCGCGTTGGCTGCGCGAAGGGCCTCACCATAGGCGCGGATCGGTCTCGCCTGGCAAGGAAGAAACAAGGCAAAAAGCCACCGTACTGTGTCGCCTAGGTGCACATGCAAACTGCTGTCTGTGGGGTGGGAAAAGGCGTATGGATCTGGAGGAAGACCGCGCATTGAACACAACAGGCGGGCGCGTGTGTAAACGTGTGTCAGAAGTGGGGGTTGGGCGAGAGGGGGCGGGCGAGAGCAAGGCCACCAATACTCGCGCGGGCGCTCAGCCAACCCACGAGAAACTGGATCTTCTGCACCAAGTTTGACTTGAATCACTAACCTGTCTGTGCTCCCATACCCATCACAAGTAGAGGAATGCCCTTGTGCAAGTGAACCCGTAACTCAGCAGTGACCGCTGTCTTGTCTTCGACTTCGCTGGCCAAGCTTGCGCAGCCAAAGTCGTGGACTTTCCGTTTGCAAGCAGTGGCCTGCCACTTGTGTCCAGCTTGAGGCTGCTCACAAGGGAGGGTTCGGTCAAGTTGGTGGTGCCGTAGTGCGCAGATCTCTGACAGGCAGGCGGAAAGCCTGGGTTAACCACGTGTGGGGGGGGAGGTTATCACAGCAACCTGCGATTTTTTTGGTCAAACAGGGGTCCCTTCTGGGGGACCCCCACATGATTTCAGGTTGCAAAAGACGCGCAGATCAGCTGTAGGTCCCTTGGCAGGGGACCCTCGATTGTCCGAAAAAAATCAAAGGAGCCGCCAGGTGGCCGCGCCTGCGCTGTGGCTGTTTCTCTTTGCGCCGGTTGTTTCTGAGAACCAGAGGTGCGTTGCCAATCGCAACAAAACGGAGCGTCTTGCATTTTCTGCTGCAACTCCGCGACTCAAGCCACGGGGAGCGAAGGCGCTACACGCCTCCGATGTGGCCGCGCACCGGCGGACCAGGCAAAACTTTTCGTAATCGTGCAACACAGTTTGAATTGACTGGGGTTCACGCCCAAGCTGGTCTGCAAGTGAATGTATCTCCGGCTGCGCTGCCCTTTGCCTCACTTGTGACACACAATCCTACAAGCAAACAAACCACACTCGCTGCGCTTGTACGACGTTAAAGCAAGCAGAGGGTCATGTCTGCAGAATGGGCCGGAAGCTCTAAAGCACTGACACTTGAGAAATGGCCTGCGCCGTTTCCGAAAACAACGAAGGAGAACCACAGGAAAACAGCGTCCAAACCACAACTTCCCTGAAAGCAAAGCAAGCTGCGTCGCAATTGCCACGGGACACCTACGGTCCCCCTATTCTGCCAGGTCCTGCTTGACATCGCTTCACGGGAAACACTTGTTGCGAAGTGACATTTCGTTTGGCAAGGCTTCTTTCAGCTTGTTGGATGCTAAGGTGGAGGCAGGCGCCCGGCGCCCCGGGCGCCCGGCGCCCCGGGCACCCGGCGCCCCGGGCACCCGGCGCCCCAGGCGCCCGCCGCCCCGGGGCGCCCCCCGCCCATGGCGCCCGGCGCCCCAGAGCCGGCAGAACTCAAAAGATTTCTGCTCTGTTCAAATGGCTTTCAAACCCACGCTTGTGTTTGGGGCGCCAGGCAAAGGTCCACGTGACCTGACAAGCGTGCAAATGCAGGCACGACCCCCCGCTTTTGGGAGATTCTCGGGTGTCTCCAAGCGTAGTTCTGCATCTACGTGGAAGCCAAGACACAGCTTTGCGCTGTCAGCCAGAACAAGCCTCAACTCCCGCCGCCTCCTGACTTCGTCCTGGTGACAAACTCCAGAGCGACACAAACAACTCAATGTCTTTGCCTCTCGGCATTCCGGGACTGCCTCGTCGCACAAGCAGCAATTAATGCTGGCCCTTCCTGCAACTGATTGACGCTGAGCGGGTGGAGTTACTGACTTGTTTGAAGACGCAGGTGAGAGCAAATTCGTTTAAATCAGTGCAAGCAAGGCACGTCATGGAAATACGTTCTGCCAGATGAATCTGGGATGCGCGCGGCAAAAAAAAGGGATCTGGCCCGCCCTTGATGGTTGGCCTTGTTTAATGTCAAACCTTGTGACCCTGGATTGGGTTCTGTTCCATGTACCAGTGCCATCTATTTTTCCAAAAGATCACCTATATGACTGTTGCATGTTCTGCTTGAGGGGCCATGCTGGACCCCATTTCTTTGTGGCTCATTTTCGTGACTCCCCTGCTGTGGGCTGCTACGCGGGCAACAAAGGCAAGCCTCATGACAATGTTTATTGTTGGATACTCTTTTGCATAATTGATTTGTTTGTGGTATCCTGGGAAAGACCTTTGCTGATTGGTTTCACAGGGGAGCCGATACGAGACTCACCTTCCGTGGAGGTTTAACCACCGGACACGCCAGTGGGAATAAGAAACTGAACATTCGTCAGTATGTTTCTTAGACGGTTGTCATTAGTTTGGTTCTGTGGTGCCCCCCATTCCCAAGATTCAGCCCTTTAAAGGGATGGCTTTGAAAAGGGAGGCAACAGGAAACCAGTTGACCCCAGGCCTCACGCATCCCTCATAGT
The DNA here is from genome assembly GCA_963377175.1 of Effrenium voratum. Taxonomy (NCBI): domain Eukaryota; class Dinophyceae; order Suessiales; family Symbiodiniaceae; genus Effrenium; species Effrenium voratum. Next base: position 483,476 of record CAUJNA010003253.1, on the reverse strand, counting down.
TCCGAATGTTTTGACCCGCCAAGTGGAAAAAGTAGAGGCTGTTTGAGGAGCCCAATCGTATCCGTATGGCAGCAGAAAGAAGCCAATCGATCACGGTTTGTCTCCGGCCATTGCCCCAAAGATTCCAAGCCTTCAATGGTGTGGAGGTATGGATGCCTATATATCATGAATATGGCTGGTAAGGCAGAAGCTTGCACCAAGGCACATTCACTTCTGAACCGAGCTAGAACCATCCAGAGCCCATTTGTTAGAACCAATTTAGGGTCGCGCATTAATGAGTTGCTGGTGGCTTTCTTGCATGGTCTGGCTTGCTTCGGCGTTTGTGTGAAAGGAAACAAACAGCTCTTACAACCCAGGCCACCGAATGCTAGGTCAATGGTGAGTGTTGTGTTTGGCGCCACGAAACCGATGGCGGAAAGTTAGGGAAAACCCAAATGGGTCCCAACAGATGCCAGCTTGCATCTCAGTACTGGGTGTAGCATCATAGTGCCCACACATGCCAGCTTGCGTCTCAGTACCGGCGTCTTAGCCCCCATGCAGGGTAAGGGGCAAACTTCCCCTGTGCAGGACTCCGATGTGGGCATGCGATTGCGCCAGCTGGGACGTTTGCTGACCGCGATGGAGGTGCGCCCAAAGTCGGCTGGGTTGCGCCAGATGTAAGCCTCAAGGGTGGGGTGTCCGGACACCAGTTGAGTGACGCAAGGGCCCGTCTCCCTTGGACCGTCTCCCTTATTTGCTCAGGTCTCCAAGAACCTCTAAGAAGCTTACAACAGATTTTTCTGGGTTGTGGGGGGGGGGTGTTAGGTTCTGCCCCTGGGTGCAACAAAGCGACAGGGACTGATCAAAGCCCGATTTGCGAAATGAGTTAAGCAACTATCAGCGGATAAATCATCACCTGACAAGTTTCAGTGGCCCAAAGCCTTAAGCTGTGTTTAACTACTACGCCGCCGCGAGCCCCATGTTTCCAGCGTCAAAAAAAGCCTATTGCCAAGGAACTTTCGCACAAGGAGTGTCAAGGATATTGTCTGGTGACGGGTACAACATGTGCTCAAGACACCCTTGGACTCGGAAAAATGACTGTCAGAGCTTAAATCACGGGGCCTGGTGTGGAGAGGGGAGGGAGAGGGAGCCAAAGGCCTTATCAAGTAGGAGCTGATTTGGGCTTCCCACCCGTTAGGCCCCAGGATTCCTTCCATTTGCTTAAGACTTGTTTTTTTTCCCTTGTTGGTTTTAAAGGGAATCCATCACTACTGGAGACTATTTTATTTGTTCCGCAAAACTTAAGCAAAAGGAAGATGATAGGAATCTAGACAACCTGGATGCGGATTCCTACTTTTGTGGGAGCCATGACAATGGCTATGAATCCATTTTGGCGAGTGGGTATGTATAATGGCGGGTCAATGGCGCCCCCAGTTTCCCTAGTGGTTGCGGGTACTAATTTGGTTCTGTCTCAAATTATGCGGAACCCCCCAAAATGGCTTGTTTTTCTTTCCGTGTTCCGTTTATGTACCCCAAGGCTACCCTCAAAAACAGAGGCACCCATTTGAACTGTTCAATTACTTGCTGGTTCCCAGCAGGGAATGAGAGAACGACCCCTATAAACCATCCCCTATGGTTTCCTTTAAGGGAATCCCCTTCCGGTTCATTCCCAAGACCCGGAAGGTCAATCCCTACCTATCGCACCAGGACATTTTAGAAAGTCAGCTTGAGTTGCCGGCCATTCGCGAGGTGCATGCCGGGGACACGTACTGGCATCTCGGAGATTTCGGTCGGGAAGCGTCTCAGGTGCGTCTCAGGTTCGTGACTCTTGGGGTGCCAAGGGAAACCCAAAGAAAACCGGCCCCGAAGTGTTCGGGGTCCAAGCCCGGTGAGAGGGCAAAATGTTGATTTGCCCTTAACAAAAACAAAAGGGGGTGAATACTCTCCCACTCAACTAACATCCACCTGAAAGTTTGTTTCCCTTCTCAAGCTGGTGGGTTTCATGTTGGTTGATGTTTTTTTTTTGGTTTTCAGGCCCCGTGTCTATCACCCCGCCAATTTGGACGCTCGAAGGGAGAGAAATGGCAAGCGGAATCGAAGCCCCAAACCTCCAGCGGTGCTCTTCGTTCCTTGTTTGAGACGGGGTTCGACGGGGGTTGAGGAGAGAAATCCAGCACTGGTTTGGCCTTAAATTCACATTAAGAGTTCTAGGGTTTAGGGTTTAAGGTTCGCCTTTCAAGTCGACTGAGCAACTACCAAGAAAAGGGTGCCCCTTTTTTCCACTGGATGGGGAGTGTGTCCTGAAGTGGCGGAGCTGAGCAGCTGGCCTGTTTTTCTCTTGGTTTACTTCTTAGCACCATGCCAGAGGAGGTCCCTGAGCTATAAACCAGTCCATGTTGTTCAATCCCGGCTGAAATCCCAGCTTCACCAAGAGCGGCTTTTTGTGTACTCCATATCAAGGTCAAGCCATCCGTCCATTACCGGGACGGGCACTCTATTCAGATGTTTGACGGCCGTCTTTTTTGCACGTGCTCCCGGTACCGAAGTGCTTGGCTCAGTATCTTGGGTCCATTATGTCGAGTTGCCCCAGATACAAATGTGTTTTAGCATGTCACATATGATGACAAGATCCTGCAGGCGCGACTGCATGGAGGGACGCTTTGCAAAGTGATTTGGCTTACAGTCAGGCAAAAGTACGGAATGATGTGTCTCTTGTTTGGGAACACTCTTTGCTATGGTTATTTTCGCATTTTTTTTAGAAACACAAAGCCAGTGCCACTAGCATGTTCTGGGATTTGTGTTCTGCTGTGTGGTTTGATAGGAGCATTTGTTGGACTCAGCGGCTCTGTGTTTCAATCATTGTACACCGCCACTCTGGAGGTACCTGCAAGTGAAATGTGCACATTGCTTGTTGGGAAACTCATAGCTCATGTGCAATGTGCCATCATCCACAGCTGCTAGTGACCAGGCGAAGAGCACCTCAGCGTAAGAGCCAGTATATATGTGTCAAGTTCTCCCTTTGAGTTTTCCCAGAAAAGAAACAATCCCAAAACGGGGTCGATACGTCAAGAGAGAACCCCAAATCAAGAAGACATGGAGTACAGATCAATGGGTAGAGGTATGTCCTTGATCAGCTCCTTTACCTGTTAGAGACCCTGTTCAGTGGCTTTGCTGAAAAATGGTTGCGAGTCATCCATTTCAGATTCACCACCATTCAGAAATCCTGGTGTAGATACCTACAAAAGACGGTTTCAACCATGGTTGCTGAGGTGGTGCGATTTCTGGATTGGCTCCAACCTCCGGGATTTTCTGGGGAAACCAAGAAGCACCGCCATGAGCTCAGTCAAAGCTGGGCGCCGAGGCACGTGCGCCCTGCGGGCGGCATCTACACGAATTATGTGCACCCAACGGCACGGGGCTTGGCCCATTGGCCCCTTCTCGGGCCGTGCTTTGACGAGCGCCAGTCTTTGGGTTACTTTCATTTTTTTTTGTTTTAATAGTTTGAAAGGGAATCTATCACTGCTGTTTTTGTTGTTTTTTCCAGGGGTCTTAAGCAAATGGTGGGTTCCTTATTCCACGTTATATCAGAACCAGGTGGGCATCATGTGGGAGCACGTGGCGCTCCACCAGACCTGGTTCGGCGGGTCAGGCCGAACGGCGACGGGCTCTCCCGGTTTGAGGTTGGGAACCCGTTTTGAGCTTGGGTGCGTTTTTGGAGGTTGGTTCATTGCGCAATCAACAGAACCAGCATGTGTTGGTCCAATTCCCTTATCTGACACATACTTAGGTGGCGTTGGAGTCGGGAGTGTTCCAAACGGAAAGCTGGACGTTTTGTCGCCAAATGGCTGCGCATGCTCATGGCGAACACTTTCAAAACGGTGGGTGGATGCAAGCTCCCTTGTGACGTCCACCAACATGTCCCCAATTGAAATTCATCTGCGTATGAGGCTGTCTCCAGGTGGGAACACAACCTCTCAAATCCCTTTTTGTTTCTTCTTAAAGCAGCCCCCAAAGATGTGAAGCCCCAAAAAAATAGAGGCCCCCGCCCATCTAGGCCATCCCCTGACTACCCCTTCACTTTCACGTTGATACAAGGAAAGTTGCTTTCCTCCCTGCATGTGAAGAACTCGTCGTCAAGGCCGATGCCCTAGTATCACAGTGGCCCATGTTCATCCTGAGTGGTCCGACTAAATGTCCGAATGGTCCTGAAAATAGCTGGTCTTTAGTCAGAGTAACTGCTTTATATAGATGTCATAGACTGAACCCTCCTTGCTGCCTGTTGGTTGCCATGGCAAGTGAACGGCGCCTACCTTTCGAGCTTACAAAGGCGAGAAACATGTTTCATGCCCCCGATTGGTCAGTGGCACACTTCTTCTTGATTTGTTTTGTGGGTTCCCCGCTCCAGATGGACCCCAAGCAGGGCTCCCTTGTTCTAGGGTTGTAATGTTATCTGTGAGCCTCCTGTTGCATACTCTGTGGCTTTCGGCCAAGGTATCCTTCACAAGTGATTTTGTGGATTGCACCCAAAGCCTGGAATATACGTTGGGTTTAATGGTTTTGCAGAGGTGCTCTGAAATGATTTAGGTTTCTTCCCGAAATGCCATTCACCAAGACTAATTCAGATCTTTGGGCACTGGGCACTTTCGCGGTTTTTTTTGAGAAGAAGAGACAGACCGGGGCATTGCCAAAAAGGTAGCACAGTAGACAGCCAACCTCCAGCGGATTTTTGCATTTTTGAACGCAAGCTCAGGAAGCTACCCCTGCAAGTGCTACGTGGGAGAAGCCATGCCGTGGTGGACAAAATCCATTTCGCATCACTTTGAAACCATGGGACACCGGCTTTTACAGGGGAATCATCATCTTAGGTGGTGCGAAATGGATTTCGTCCGCCCCCAGCATGTTGCATGCGCTGCTTGAAGCAATTTGTCAAACGACTGACTGTTTTCGCAGCCGCTCTGCAGCCTAGCTGTTTGGTTGCGAATTTCTTGCATTTGGGGACCTGTTAAACGGGTTCCGACAAACGGGTTCAAACGGGTTCCGATCGCTCAGGACAATCATGAGTGTAGCATCAGAAAAGGAACCCGTTTGTTAAGAACCCGTTCAACGGGTCATATGCCGTCGTATGTCGTGCGCCCACTGGGCCTACGTCCTGGCGCTGGCAATTTCGGCGCTGGCAGAGCGCATCCATGTGGCGCCGGGCTCGGCCAAGGTTTTTCCATTGGTTTGATGTGTCAAAATGGGGATTGGGAGCCCCAATTGATGACTCTCCACTTGGTTTCCCTATTTCACCTGGTTAACAGGGTATTGTGCCTCAAACAAAAGAAGACATCATGTGAAGGTCGGATGAAGCTCTCCCCCCAAAGAATGCCAAACCTCTGACACGGATTCCGCGGGAGAAGGTGGTTTGAGGGAGAAAGTAGTTTCAGGCCGCGCGGGATTCAGGACGCAGCCTCGCGCGCAAAAATGGTTCTGCCGTCGTACTATCTGGGGGTCCCGGAGGCCCGCGGAGCGTAGAATTCTTGAGCATTGGATCCCTAAAACGCTCCTCGGTAATCGGTGGGATGTATTAGTGCTAGGTTAGCATTATCCATGTCATGTCCCAGGATAGGGGGACCCCCCTTTTGGGGCCCGCCCTTTGGGCATGAATAAAACCCTGCACTGGGATGTCCCGGTCTTTTTCTCCGACAATGCGATCGGATCTCTTTTGAAGTCCTGAACGCTCCCCCTTTCAATCCGAAGAAAGTCCGAGGAAATCCACCGGAGTGAACATTTGGATGTTTAGGACCCATGTCAGCTGGAGAAATCCGCAGAGTTCGCACCAGTTAAGATATATAGGTGAACCCGTGAAACATGATAAATACTCAGCCACAGGACCTATCAACTGGTGCCCCATTCTTGCGGATGTCCAGCGATTTGCGGCCTGCGGCCTGCCGAATTGGATTGAATGATTTGAGGGTTCCCTTCACCGTCCGAGCGAGTCTTTGTCTTCCGAAGCACGTGATCTCACAGCTTGGCATGGCAAGTTCTGGCTACTGCGGTGGATTTTCGCATTGGAAGAAGGGCAAAGGGCCCAGTCCCAGTAAGTCAAGCATCGCCTTGCGGAAATGTGTTGGTACGTGTCCTTTGGATGAGTGATGTTTGTAGGCCGGAGTGCGGTTTAAGAAGAGATACTTATCTAGAAGCTCGAAAGCCGATACGAAGCGTGGCTCACAGGAACATGGTCAGAATTCCGTCGGAATTCCCTTGGAACCCACCATTTCGTCGCGAATTGGGAAGAGTGGTCCCACCTCCGTGTGCAAGCTTTCGCAGAGAACCCAGGGTTGCTCCGAACCTCAAAATGAGCAAACTACTGTGGGCGGACAAAGTCCTGCACCACCTAAGACACCTGGAATGATGATTCCCTTGTAAATACCAACGCAGTTTTTTCCCGTGGTTTCAAAGTGGTGCAGGATTTCGTCCATCCACAGTACCTTTGGGTAGACAATTGGCAGCAGAGGACTTTTGGTTCCCTTGTCCAGCGACCAAGTGGCTTCCTTACAATCGGGTCGGTCGTTTGTTTGTTGGGTTCCCTCCAAGTTTCAATCTTGTGCTTCGATCCTCGGATCCCAGGCATCCGGTTCCCTAGCTTTTAGCATTTTACTGTTTAGTGGTTGGGTGTGGCTTTAACCCACACAAGGTTAGTCACTTTGAGCCGGGGATCTGAACACGGTCAGCCCAGGATTTGTCCCTCCAAATGTTTAATATTGCTTCCATTTGCTTAATCTGTGTTTTTGTGTCATGATATACTTTTTGCTATTTCCCCTTTGTGGTTGCAAAGGGCATCTATCACTACTGGACGTATTTTCACCATTTTTCCCAGGAGGCGAAGAAGCGCAGTTGGCTGTGGGTCAAAACCAATAGGATCCCATTTCAGGGTAGGTGAATTCACCACCCATGTTAGGCTTCCTATTTTAGTGGTTGGATTGAATCGGTCCCCTTCACGGGTACGGAATTTTTCGGTTTTTGACCGGCATTTGAAGCTCGCGAGGTGCCTGAGGAGTTTCAGGAGCTCACGTCCTGTGAGGCCGTCGGGGAATACCAAGTGTCCAAGGAGCGGCTTGGGTTCAAAGGCGGCCTGGCAGAAAGGGCCATGGCTCAAAATCCAAATCGGTTAGCCCTTTGAGGGGACCGATTCAATCCAACCACTAAAATAGGAAGCCTAAAATGGGTGGTGAATTGACCCAATCCAATCAAAATGGGATCCCAAAACAGTTTTGACAACCACAGCCATATTTGTTGAACTGTTTTTGCCGGTTCGCCAAAAGTCGGGGCCATCCGCTTCTCAGCTTGCTGGTGCGAGAGATAGACAATCGAAGTGGCGGTTTCCTGAAAAAGGGAATTACCCAGGTTCATTCGTAACCGGAAGGTCATTCCCTACCTATCGCACCAGCAAGTGAAACAGTACCTTCCAAGGGTGGTCCATTTACACCTGAACTGCCTTTTGGTACCATGTTGGATACCAATTGACTAGCCCCAAGGTCTTATATGGGTTTGTCTTTTTTGTTTTGTTGAGTTGCTTCAAAAGGCAGAAGATGGGACCTTGGCGAATGGTTGTGCCCAAGGGGCTCAAATTCAGTCTTTGTCTTTCCTTGAGAATACAGACCAGACCACCACCAAAAAAATGCTTTGGCCATTGATATTTTTTTTTTGGGCGGGTTGAGCCTAAACCAGGGCACCCCCAAAACCTGTTTTGGGCATTGGACAATTACATCTAGGCGGGTTGAGTCTTTCCTTGAGAACGCAGACCAGGGCACCCCCAAAACCTGTTTTGGGGCATCGCAAAGTAACATTTGGGCGGCTGGCCAGGAGGCCGAAACATGTTCAAAAGAGTCTGTAATATAGAATACAGACTAGGACACCACCAAAACCTTAGGGCGTCTGGTTCGCAGGTCGCTGGTTCCCTAAGTAAGCTTTTGACGCATGGTTTGCGCTGTCGGACATTGCAGTTTTAGTGGTGTTGTGTACCCCACGGTGGGCGCGAAAGAAAGCGCAGTTTCGCGAAAGGGCGCCGGAAGCAAAAAACAAGAGGAGCCCGGGAACCCAAAAGCAAACCAGCCTAACTCCCCACGGCATGTGGATCCCGTTGTTTTCCGGCTCAAGGGTCCGAAGGCAAACCAAGATTTAAGTTGTTCACAGTTGGGAAATCAACCCCAAAACAGGGAGCAACCGCGACTCAAGCCGGATTGGCAGCCAGCAGCCTGTGCTCTGACCAAGCACAGAGAAAAAGGCAAAGGCACGGGTGAAACATGACAGGCCCCGCACTACATGGAAGGCACGAAGTCATCCGATTCATCATGAAGAACCAATCGCAGAAATCCGAAAATGGATCCGCACAAACTACCACTCCCAAATTGGAAGCAAGGCATAAGCTCGCTCTACACCCATCTGAAACAAGTCTGAGACACAGTGTTACAACACGATCTGAGTAGACCGGGGTCAGCTGTTCGGATGTTCACGCGCCCTTATGTTGGGGCCGAGTGTGCTCAGCATATTCATGTCAACGTGCTTCCAGGCTGCTTCCAAATAAGTAGGGCGAGTCCCAAGAGGCCACAGACTCTGAAGAGAGGGTTCGTCCTAGAAACACATTGGCGCCATTTGTTCGCTTCAGGTGTGCGGCAAAAAGGACAATTTTGGCGTGCCTGGAACGCCGGGCTGTTCACATGGAGCCGTGCACGTGGCCTTCACAAACTTGCTTTGTAAGCTTGCTTGGATTCGTTAGTTTCTCCACCTATTTTCCCATTCGCAACCAATGGCAACTGGTGACTTTGTGGAAAGGGCCGCGCACGTTGTCAATTGGATGCGTGTGGATGGCAAGTTGGGTGGATTCGCCGCAGGTGTGTGGAGACGGGGCCGGCGCTGCGCTTTTGCGGGGGGCTCGGTGTGGACAAGCCTCGATCACTTGGTGGACACAGTGTTACCACGATCTGCGTAGACCGGGGTCAGCTGTTCGGATGTTCATGCGCCCTTTTGTTTGGGCCGAGTGTGCTCAGCATATTCATGTCAACGTGCTTCCAGGCTGCTTCCAAATAAGTAGGGCGAACCCCGAGGCCACAGCTTCTGAAGAGAGGGTTCGTCCTAGAAACACATTGGCACCATTTGTTCGGGTCAGGTGTGCGGCAAAAAGGACAATTTTGGCGCACCGGGAACGCCGGGCTGTTCACATGCAGCCGTGCACGTGGCCTTCACAAACTTGCTTCGTATGCTTGCTTGGATTCGTTAGTTTCTCCACCTATTTTCCCATTCGCAACCAATTGCAACTGGTGACTTTGTGGAATGGGCCGCACACGTTGTCAATTGGATGCGTGTGGATGGCAAGTTGGGTGGATTCGCCGCAAGTGTGTGGAGACGGGGCCGGCGCTGCGCTTTTGCGGGGGGCTCGGTGTGGACAAGCCTCGGTCACTTGGTGGGCGAAACAAGTCTGAGACACAGTGTTACCACGATCTGCGTAGACCGGGGTCAGCTGTTCGGATGTTCATGCGCCCTTTTGTTTGGGCCGAGTGTGCTCAGCATATTCATGTCAACGTGCTTCCAGGCTGCTTCCAAATACAAAGGGGGCCTGTGCTATTGAGGGTTGGTTTTGCGCATATTCGCGGCTCACTTTTCTGGCCCGCAGAAGGCTAGCCGGGGAGCTGGAAAGTGCAAGGGCTCCTACGCACAAGACCATTCCTGGGCACAAGAAGAAATGGACTGCGCAAACTTATCCACCGCCGCCCCTCTTGCAGCTGTCCAACATCACACCTCCACAAAGCAAGGCTCGCTCAGCTCGATCAAGACCATGTTTTCTGCCATCCAGGGCTCCAAGCTATCCCATGTAGCAGCGTGATCAACGGTGAAGACAATTGGAATTCTGTAAAGATAGACATCGTAGCTATACACTCCAGTTTTGCTCTGTCCAAGGGTGTGCACGTCGCCGTTCGATTGAAAAAGGGCACGTTGGGAGAGTATGAAAGACATATTGTTGATGTTGTCGAAGACCAAGAATCCGTGTTTGCGACGATTGAAGCCGCGAAGATCGGCCGATACATCATCTTGCACAGTCTGTATGTAAGGTGGCTTGAGCCAGGCCAGCTCTTGATGCAACGACTTCGCAAGAGTGCTCTTGCCACAGCGGGACCCGGCTCGCAGCACTAGAAATTTATAACGGAGCAAGGGCATAGAATACTGACTGGCCCATTCCCGGACCAACTCCAGCACATGCTGCTTGAAGGGACGTTTCAAGGTTTCCAGAACCGCGTCCGCGGCTGCTTTCTCCCCTTGAAAGGCTTGCTGCTGCTCGCGCAGCTGCACTGCTTCGACTTGCTTCAGCCGGCCGACAAAACCGACGCGAACCTTGCACCTCGCGCTGCGGGCAGCGTGGTCAAGAAATTTCCAGCACTTTGCAAGAAAAAGAGCTGTCTGCACTTCAAACCCTGCAGCTTCTCAACTGAAAGCTTACTCGGCAGCCAGGCGGCGCGTATTCCAGGTAAATATCGTGTGTCAATTTCTGCGAGGACCAGAGAGAGTCCAACCAGGCACCGCGCACTGTGTAGTGCACCCACGGCTCGTGCCCGCTTGTTTGGACTCTCAGTGAGCCAACCTGAGCTGAATGCAGACACAAACAGGCAGCGCTTGCAAGAAGGCCTGGCAACAGTGGCCCGAAAAGAGCAAAAGAGGTGTCTACCTGAGTTATGTTCGCCTCCTCCTACGCAAGGATTTCCCGACAAGTGATGGCAGCCTAGGTGCTTTGGCGGCCCAGCAATAAAAATGGCCTTGGTCTACTGACTCCCGCCACTTGGCGCCACGCGCTCTGCAGGGAGAACAGTTCGGGAGGACCTGACGCCACGCCAAGGGACGCAGCGACGTCCAGTCGGGCGCCTTGTGAAATTCAATGTAGACATGCAAATGCCAGCGGTCCATGTTTTGAGCATGCTCGGACCGTTCCAAAGTTGCGGTCCAGCGGGAAATGCTTTCGACTGTCTGGATGAAGTCCACGAAAGGCTCAAAATCTGCATCTGTGAAATGGGAAGCATTATAAGTCAACAGCGCTGCAGCCGCTCGCAAACGGAACGGCGCCTGCAAAGCAAGTCCTAAATCGGGAAATACAACAGCCGAGGTTGACACTAACTTGACTTATGTCTATAACGGGCACAAAAGGGCACGGAAATCGCTCGCGCACAAGCCAAGCCTTGGCGGTCGCAGGCACTGGCGCTGCAGCTGGTGAACTGGCCGCTTGGCTCGCCTCTGCTGGCACTTGACGAACAGGCAGGGGCGCTTGACCTGGTGTGGCATAGTAGAAATCACTAAACGTGCTGGCTTTTGTCGGAATTAGCCCTCAAGGGCTAAAAAATGCCCCCAAGGAGAAATCACACTTGCGAGCCCGGGAACCACCATACAGCTGGACAGCAGCGTCTAGCCTTTGCGACTGCGCTGGGGACAGGTCCTTGCTCCGAAGCTGGTCTGTCAACGCAGTGAACTCGTCCGATCGAAACTCGTATCCCTGCACACGTGGAGCCTCTACGGCCACCTCATCAAGCAAGCCTCGAAGCTGTCCAGATGCTTGCCGCTTCCGCTTTGTCGTCTCTCGAGCCATGGCAATGCATGATGGCAACCAAAGGTGCAAAAAAAAACGAATCAGTCTTTGACGATGGCAACAAAGGGTGCAAACAAAGGTCGAATCAGTCTTTGGGAAAGTTGACAGAACATGCTGCCTGGAACTGAGCAAATATCCTTTGTCAGTCACAACCCCTGCACTCTCCAAAAAAAAGAAGCGCAGTGAGCCACGCAACAACGCAGCTCCACACCATCTACGAGCATGCCGGGAGTACAATGCTAAAAAAATTGAGTCAGGTCCCTCCGGGTCGCTTGTGACACTTCCCCCGCCTGTTGCTCCGACCTCCCCTCCCGTTCCTAATAACATTGTAAAGCCCAAACGGGGTCCAGCGTCCACATGGTAAAACATGAGGTAAAGTGACCACGCGGGCGTCCACAAATGTACAAATCCCCAGGGAAAGTTGCGCCCACACGGCGTCCACATGTAAAAAAACAGGGATTTGGAAGCTTGTTTTTACGGATCCGGGTCGCTACTGCAGAAAAAGCCCAAACGGGGTCCAACGTCCACATATGTAAACCATGAGGTGATGTGCCCACGTGGGCGTGCACAGATGTACAAATCCCCAGGGAAAGTTGCGCCCACACGGCGTCCACATGTGAAAAAACAGGGATTTGGAAGCTTGCCATAAGGGAAAAAAGCCAAACGGGGTCCAACGTCCACATATGTAAACCATGAGGTACCGTGCCCACGTGGGCGTCCATAAATGTACAAAACCCCAGGGAAAGTTGCGCCCAAACGGCGTCCACGTGCAAAAAACAGGGGTTTGAAAGCTTGCAATCAGGGTCGTTACTGCAGAAATAGCCCAAACGGGGCCCAACGTCCACATATGTAAACCATGAGGTAATGTGCCCACGTGGGCGTCCATAAATGTACAAAACCCACAGGGAAAGTTGCGCCAAAGGGCGTCCACATGTGAAAAAATGGGATTTGGAAGCTGGAACCTAGGGAAAGCAGCCTGCACAGGGCGAGCCAAACCTTCGGAAAGGGACCCATGGATTGTCAACATGTCAACATTCAGGGAAGTTGCAGCTTCCTCCCACGAGTCAGGGCGTCCAGATGTGAAAAGTCAGGGATGGTGCAGGTTAGGGTCATGACTCAAATGTTGAGGGTTCCTGAAGGGCTAAAACGGATTGCGGGTCTGCTACCTGATGTCACTTGCTCTTGGGTGGGCGTTTCTGCAAACATGGAACTTCATCACACTTGCCGACACTGCAAACAATCGAAGCTCCAATGGCGTCCAGCAAACGGCGGCCGTGCGTCAAAAATACCGATGTGAATCACAAACTGCTTATCCCTCATTGGCTCCCTGCTAAGAATAAAGGCTTGCTGTCGCTGAAACTGCGCGCAATCGACGCCCAAACGGCGTTCACAAACTACAAAATCAGCAAACATCTTCATCCCTGACTAGCGTCCTTCTTTGGAACAAGGCCTACAGTTCCCGTCACTGCAGGCAATCGACGCCCAATTGCGACCGCACAAAGCAAACCATGTATCAAAACATTCAGGCCCTGCCAGGAGCCAGACTCGGAAAGCCCATCCCCCCCAATGCGACATGGTCCTCAAACAAATCCTGAGGCTGCAGCCGCGTGAGCAGCGGACAAAACTACCGCGAGGAATCGTTCGGGGGGACTGACAAAAGAACCTGGCGAATTCGTAAACCCAAAAAAAGGATCCGACGGTAGTTTTATCCGCTGCTCACATGGACCGCGTAATAACGCTGCGACAAAAACAACACACAACGCAATCGCAGCAATGGCGACATGCATGTCGTGTCTTCCCACATCCATCAGTTGTGGTGGATCGGTAAGCACAGCAGGCTCAGCTTTTCCGCGCCAAGTCCATCCGCTGCAGCAGTCTGACACGAAGGCCTCTAGGCGCACACAGCCAAGCAAGGTTACAAGTGAGCATGGGTGAAAGCACTGACATTCAGCGAGCCCGTGCCCTGCGTCCGCCCTGCGGCGCACACAGCCAAGCAAAGTCGCACAAACGTGATTCTGAGTGAAAGCTCTCGCGTGAGCGAGCTCTGCGTCCGCCTTGTGGCGAAACAAGATGCTTCAAACAGCGCCCCCTTGCTGGTGCACCTTGCGGGTCATCAGCCAAGTGAGGTCGCTCACTGATAACTTTCCGGCTTTTTGCATCAGGCGCCGTCGCTTTTTTTCCTGGCAGCCGGTTTGCTTTAATCAAGGTAGCAAAAGAAGATCCCGGGCAAGACTTGCTGCAAAAAATCTGAAACATTCCTGCTTCCAAACAAACACTTCGAGTTTGACCAGCCGGGCCCCCAAACCTCGAAAAACCGTGGTGCCTGTGTGCGGATCTCCTTCGTCGCCTGCTTCAACTGCTGCTTCAACGTTTTCCGCTCCGCCTTCAATCCTTCAAGCGCATCTTCCGGACCGTCCTCACGACGTGCTGCGGGATCTGGCGCTGCTGCATCAGCCATGGCGCACAACCGTTACAGATCGCAAGGCTTTGTGCAGCGCACACCTCTGAGCCAAGCCTGCCCTGTGGGCCGAAGCGCGTCTCAAGAAGGTAGCTTCCCAAGATTGACTGCAACAGCACGGCACCTGGACCGAGCCTGGTTTCAAGGTCAGGAACCCAAGCCAAAAGGACCTCCAAAGGCGTGTACCCCCACAGTGACTCTCAAGCCGGTTCACAAGAGCTGCACTCGCGCCCCGCGTCAGCTTTTGCTGCTGTCAGAAAAGAGCCTTGCAAGCGTACGCCATGCGGCGGCGCTTCGGCCAAATGCAAGCAAGATCGGCCGGCGTCGGCTTACTGCCGGCTGGCAAACTCGTGGGGTTTCCCATGAGTTGCTTTAAGTCTTTGTGCAAACGTGACAAGTCTGTTGGCCCTCCAGCGCCCACAGCCTCGAAAGACGGCTTCCACTTCTTAGCTGCGAAGAACTGCCGAGGCGCCTGCGTTAAATGCCAAATCCAAGCTAGCGGGCTTATCAGCCCCTCTGCGGATGCAGCGCGAAGCTCTCGATGAACCTTTTTCAAATACCATCTTGAAACCTGCGAAGGCTCGAATGTCCAGCGGTTGGGCAATGTGAGTGCACGAGGATGGAATGAACAGCAGCTGGATCCCGCAGTCTGATGCTGCCTGCATCACAGGCAGTGGAAGGTGGGCCGGAGCACAATCCAAGAGCAGCACTGGCTGCACATTGCCTGCGTCAAGCACAGGCTGCAGCGTTTTAGAGACGTCCTTGATAATGGCAACCATGACTTCTGAAGTGTTCCAAGCTGATTTCCGGCGAAGGATGCGAAGCTGCGTCGCCGGCAGTGCAGCAATGCCCTTCATGATTGTCTTGGTCAGCCTCACGGTGCTTCCAATCAAGTAGTGTGGCAGCTTGCTTGCAGCTCGGCTGAGTCACAAATCAATGCCACGTAGGACATCGCGCCGCGCAAGTTCTCCTTCTTCACTTTCGCACGCAGCCGCAGGCCGCGCTGCACGCACGCTGCTGCAACACAGCCAGCAAGCGGAGTCATGTTGAACCCTACCGAGGTTTCGTCCAGATTAAGGAACACAATCTGCTTGTGGCTGTACTTGGCCGAAACGTGGGCTAGTGTGTGCCAGAAAGCACGGACCTGCAGCAGAAATCAAGGCTGGATTCTCCCAGAACAAACCCAAGCGCACCTCCCGGAAAGAAGGCCCTAAAACCTGACCGCTTTTGGGGTCAGCTTCGTAACAAAGGCCATTAGCTGGGCAGGTTTCCGGGGCCATTTTTCGTGCCCAAAAAAGGGCCCTTGCTTTTCGCGCCTTGGTTCGCAGCTCTTCCGGCTCGATGTAGCCTTCTGGCTGTAAAGTCTTTCGGCGCACGCCCCAGCGCAGGCGCCACCTGGCAGCCCATTTGTTCACAGTTCTCTTGGAAGGCGCTCCCAGATCTGGCTGATGACCAAGCAAGGCTCCCTCGCACTGCAGGAAGACATCCACGGAAGACGGTGTCACACCGTGACCGACATTCATTGTCTCCACCCACTGCATTGTAGAGTTTTCTGCTAGAAACGCTTGTGCTTGCTGCGTGGCTGTGACCCATGCTGGAGTCTCAGGAGCATGAGCTTGGCAAATTTCGCTCATTGGGGCCGCCAAAAAAAGGCTCTCGACTGTGGCAGCACTTGGATATCCCGGCGTCTGAGCATGTTTGAAGGAGGAGAGGCGTTGTGCCATGACTGTGGCCAACTCTATGTTGTGTCCCGACAACAGGTACACGGCAAGGGTGGCTTTCTGCCCAGCAGGTCCAAGGCCACCACGTCCAGCACGCTCGTGCCTTCTGCTTTGTTGCCGGTAATGTGCCTTCGCAGCGTTTCTGTTCGCAGTGAGCTGAGCTTGCAGCGTCTGCACTGCCAGCCGAGCTGCTGCCGCATCAAAGTCAGGCTGGTCCATGACAAGCTCTAGCGGGCGGCGACCCTTGGTCGCAAAAGGCAGGGGTTGCGCTACTGCACATCCTCAGGGCCGTAGGCTATGCCACACGCAGAACAACAACTTTGCGGGCAGTAAAGGTCAAAGCAACTTTCAAGCTCATCGGTGCTCAAAAGCATGCGAGCACGTGCTTCGCTGACACATGGAAGCTCTTAAGGGCGGTTACAGACTGGGTTCTGCAGAAGCGCACGGATGCAAAAGATGCACACGCACACACACACAGACACAAACGCTACTCTCTCTCGGCCGAAGAGTCGGGCGACAACATTTCCCGCACCAGGGCGGCAAGCCTCTCCAGGTACATGTGAGCAACATAATAGCGCGGCAAGAAAGGTTTCACAAAGGGGGGCTGTGCTATTGAGGGTTGGTTTTGCGCATATTCGCGGCTCACTTTTCTGGCCCGCAGAAGGCTAGCCGGGGAGCTGGAAAGTGCAAGGGCTCCTACACACAAGACCATTCCTGGGCACAAGAAGAAATGGACTGCGCAAACTTATCCACCGCCGCCCCTCTTGCAGCTGTCCAACATCACACCTCCACAAAGCAAGGCTCGCTCAGCTCGATCAAGACCATGTTTTCTGCCATCCAGGGCTCCAAGCTATCCCATGTAGCAGTGTGATCAACGGTGAAGACAATTGGAATTCTGTAAAGATAGACATCGTAGCTATACACTCCAGTTTTGCTCTGTCCAAGGGTGTGCACGTCGCCGTTCGATTGAAAAAGGGCACGTTGGGAGAGTATGAAAGACATATTGTTGATGTTGTCGAAGACCAAGAATCCGTGTTTGCGACGATTGAAGCCGCGAAGATCGGCCGATACATCATCTTGCACAGTCTGTATGTAAGGTGGCTTGAGCCAGGCCAGCTCTTGATGCAACGACTTCGCAAGAGTGCTCTTGCCACAGCGGGACCCGGCTCGCAGCACTAGAAATTTATAACGGAGCAAGGGCATAGAATACTGACTGGCCCATTCCCGGACCAACTCCAGCACATGCTGCTTGAAGGGACGTTTCAAGGTTTCCAGAACCGCGTCCGCGGCTGCTTTCTCCCCTTGAAAGGCTTGCTGCTGCTCGCGCAGCTGCACTGCTTCGACTTGCTTCAGCCGGCCGACAAAACCGACGCGAACCTTGCACCTCGCGCTGCGGGCAGCGTGGTCAAGAAATTTCCAGCACTTTGCAAGAAAAAGAGCTGTCTGCACTTCAAACCCTGCAGCTTCTCAACTGAAAGCTTACTCGGCAGCCAGGCGGCGCGTATTCCAGGTAAATATCGTGTGTCAATTTCTGCGAGGACCAGAGAGAGTCCAACCAGGCACCGCGCACTGTGTAGTGCACCCACGGCTCGTGCCCGCTTGTTTGGACTCTCAGTGAGCCAACCTGAGCTGAATGCAGACACAAACAGGCAGCGCTTGCAAGAAGGCCTGGCAACAGTGGCCCGAAAAGAGCAAAAGAGGTGTCTACCTGAGTTATGTTCGCCTCCTCCTACGCAAGGATTTCCCGACAAGTGATGGCAGCCTAGGTGCTTTGGCGGCCCAGCAATAAAAATGGCCTTGGTCTACTGACTCCCGCCACTTGGCGCCACGCGCTCTGCAAGGAGAACAGTTCGGGAGGACCTGACGCCACGCCAAGGGACGCAGCGACGTCCAGTCGGGCGCCTTGTGAAATTCAATGTAGACATGCAAATGCAAGCGGTCCATGTTTTGAGCATGCTCGGACCGTTCCAAAGTTGCGGTCCAGCGGGAAATGCTTTCGACTGTCTGGATGAAGTCCACGAAAGGCTCAAAATCTGCATCTGTGAAATGGGAAGCATTATAAGTCAACAGCGCTGCAGCCGCTCGCAAACGGAACGGCGCCTGCAAAGCAAGTCCTAAATCGGGAAATACAACAGCCGAGGTTGACACTAACTTGACTTATGTCTATAACGGGCACAGAAGGGCACGGAAATCGCTCGCGCACAAGCGAAGCCTTGGCGGTCGCAGGCGCTGGCGCTGCAGCTGGTGAACTGGCCGCTTGGCTCGCCTCTGCTGGCACTTGACGAACAGGCAGGGGCGCTTGACCTGGTGTGGCATGGTAGAAATCACTAAACGTGCTGGCTTTTGTCGGAAGTAGCCCTCAAGGGCTAAAAAATGCCCCCAAGGAGAAATCACACTTGCGAGCCCGGGAACCACCATACAGCTGGACAGCAGCATCTAGCCTTTGCGACTGCGCTGGGGACAGGTCCTTGCTCCGAAGCTGGTCTGTCAACGCAGTGAACTCGTCCGATCGAAACTCGTATCCCTGCACACGTGGAGCCTCTACGGCCACCTCATCAAGCAAGCCTCGAAGCTGTCCAGATGCTTGCCGCTTCCGCTTTGTCGTCTCTCGAGCCATGGCAATGCATGATGGCAACCAAAGGTGCAAAAAAAAAACGAATCAGTCTTTGACGATGGCAACAAAGGGTGCAAACAAAGGTCGAATCAGTCTTTGGGAAAGTTGACAGAACATGCTGCCTGGAACTGAGCAAATATCCTTTGTCAGTCACAACCCCTGCACTCTCCAAACAAAAAGAAGCGCAGTGAGCCACGCAACAACGCAGCTCCACACCATCTACGAGCATGCCGGGAGTACAATGCTAAAAAAATGAGTCAGGTCCCTCCGGGTCGCTTGTGACACTTCCCCCCGCCTGTTGCTCCGACCTCCCCTCCCGTTCCTAATAACATTGTAAAGCCCAAACGGGGTCCAGCGTCCACATGGTAAAACATGAGGTAAAGTGACCACGCGGGCGTCCACAAATGTACAAATCCCCAGGGAAAGTTGCGCCCACACGGCGTCCACATGTAAAAAAACAGGGATTTGGAAGCTTGTTTTTACGGATCCGGGTCGCTACTGCAGAAAAAGCCCAAACGGGGTCCAACGTCCACATATGTAAACCATGAGGTGATGTGCCCACGTGGGCGTGCACAGATGTACAAATCCCCAGGGAAAGTTGCGCCCACACGGCGTCCACATGTAAAAAACAGGGATTTGGAAGCTTGCCATAAGGGAAAAAAGCCAAACGGGGTCCAACGTCCACATATGTAAACCATGAGGTACCGTGCCCACGTGGGCGTCCATAAATGTACAAAACCCCAGGGAAAGTTGCGCCCAAACGGCGTCCACGTGTAAAAAACAGGGGTTTGAAAGCTTGCAATCAGGGTCGTTACTGCAGAAATAGCCCAAACGGGGCCCAACGTCCACATATGTAAACCATGAGGTAATGTGCCCACGTGGGCGTCCATAAATGTACAAAACCCACAGGGAAAGTTGCGCCAAAGGGCGTCCACATGTGAAAAAAAGGGATTTGGAAGCTGGAACCTAGGGAAAGCAGCCTGCACAGGGCGAGCCAAACCTTCGGAAAGGGACCCATGGATTGTCAACATGTCAACATTCAGGGAAGTTGCAGCTTCCTCCCACGAGTCAGGGCGTCCAGATGTGAAAAGTCAGGGATGGTGCAGGTTAGGGTCATGACTCAAACGTTGAGGGTTCCTGAAGGGCTAAAACGGATTGCGGGTCTGCTACCTGATGTCACTTGCTCTTGGGTGGGCGTTTCTGCAAACATGGAACTTCATCACACTTGCCGACACTGCAAACAATCGAAGCTCCAATGGCGTCCAGCAAACGGCGGCCGTGCGTCAAAAATACCGATGTGAATCACAAACTGCTTATCCCTCATTGGCTCCCTGCTAAGAATAAAGGCTTGCTGTCGCTGAAACTGCGCGCAATCGACGCCCAAACGGCGTTCACAAACTACAAAATCAGCAAACATCTTCATCCCTGACTAGCGTCCTTCTTTGGAACAAGGCCTACAGTTCCCGTCACTGCAGGCAATCGACGCCCAATTGCGACCGCACAAAGCAAACCATGTATCAAAACATTCAGGCCCTGCCAGGAGCCAGACTCGGAAAGCCCATCCCCCCCAATGCGACATGGTCCTCAAACAAATCCTGAGGCTGCAGCCGCGTGAGCAGCGGACAAAACTACCGCGAGGAATCGTTCGGGGGGACTGACAAAAGAACCTGGCGAATTCGTAAACCCAAACAAAGGATCCGACGGTAGTTTTATCCACTGCTCACATGGACCGCGTAATAACGCTGCGAAAAAAACAGCACACAACGCAATCGCAGCAATGGCGACATGCATGTCGTGTCTTCCCACATCCATCAGTTGTGGTGGATCGGTAAGCACAGCAGGCTCGGCTTTTCCGCGCCAAGTCCATCCGCTGCAGCAGTCTGACACGAAGGCCTCTAGGCGCACACAGCCAAGCAAGGTTACAAGTGAGCATGGGTGAAAGCACTGACATTCAGCGAGCCCGTGCCCTGCGTCCGCCCTGCGGCGCACACAGCCAAGCAAAGTCGCACAAACGTGATTCTGAGTGAAAGCTCTCGCGTGAGCGAGCTCTGCGTCCGCCTTGTGGCGAAACAAGATGCTTCAAACAGCGCCCCCTTGCTGGTGCACCTTGCGGGTCATCAGCCAAGTGAGGTCGCTCACTGATAACTTTCCGGCTTTTTGCATCAGGCGCCGTCGCTTTTTTTCCTGGCAGCCGGTTTGCTTTAATCAAGGTAGCAAAAGAAGATCCCGGGCAAGACTTGCTGCAAAAAATCTGAAACATTCCTGCTTCCAAACAAACACTTCGAGTTTGACCAGCCGGGCCCCCAAACCTCGAAAAACCATGGTGCCTGTGTGCGGATCTCCTTCGTCGCCTGCTTCAACTGCTGCTTCAACGTTTTCCGCTCCGCCTTCAATCCTTCAAGCGCATCTTCCGGACCGTCCTCACGACGTGCTGCGGGATCTGGCGCTGCTGCATCAGCCATGGCGCACAACCGTTACAGATCGCAAGGCTTTGTGCAGCGCACACCTCTGAGCCAAGCCTGCCCTGTGGGCCGAAGCGCGTCTCAAGAAGGTAGCTTCCCAAGATTGACTGCAACAGCACGGCACCTGGACCGAGCCTGGTTTCAAGGTCAGGAACCCAAGCCAAAAGGACCTCCAAAGGCGTGTACCCCCACAGTAAACGTGAAATTCCGCTGGTCTATGATAAGCACGTTGAGGTCAAATTTTCCGGCGAACCGGCCCGGGGTCACACGATGGGTACACCCGAGGGTCCCCCACGAATGGGGTGTTCACACTTAGACTCCAGATGGAGGGATCTAATCTTTCGAGTACAACTGGTAAGTCTCGGCTTGGATAAGGTTCTGCATGAATAAGTTTCGGCTCGCAATGCACTCGGTTTCCCTCTAGTGTCGAAAACGTTACAAGGTTCAACATGAAGCACACACAGCGAGAGAAACAACGGGCCAAAAAGACTTTGCACAACCATTGCAGGTACACAGCTGGACGTCTCCAACTGCTTCACCAGGGACACGAGAGTGTCTTCGTTGGTGGCAGACTCTCGGGCCTGCTGCCACCCCCTGCTGTCGTGAAAAAAGGGATTGTATGGTGGCAGGGTATTCTGCCACTCCGCACACACACGCCCCTCAAAGAGGGGCGAGAAACACTTTTTCGGGGGGGAGAAGAAGCGCCCGAAAGACGGACGAAGACCCCAACAGAAAACAAACGGAGCAAGCACCCAAAAGAAACAGAAAGCCCCACGTTAGGTCTCCGCGGGCAAAACCCCAACCAAGAAACACGAAAAACAGAACCCGAGTTTTAGGGTCACCGCCGAGGGCAAAAACCCCAAACAGCCCAGAAACCCTCCTAAACCTGGAAGACGACCACCACCGCAAAGTTGAAGACCGAGAAGAGGACCAGGCCATCCCTAAACGGGCGAAGAGGAAGAACAGGAAGTAGTTGGAAAAAGGGGGGGGGGGGGGAGGAAACGAAAGAAAGGAAAGAGAGAAAGAAAGAGAAAGAAAGAGAAAGAAAGAAAGAAAGAAAGAAAGAAAGAAAGAAAGAAAGAAAGAAAGAAAGAAAGAAAGAAAGAAAGAAAGAAAGAGAGAGAAAGAGGGAAAGAAAGAAAGAAAGAAAGAAAGAAAGAAAGAAAGAAAGAAAGAAAGAAAGAAAGAAAGAAAGAAAGAAAGAAAGAAAGAGTAAGTGTGCGTATTTAAGGCGACGCATCCCGCCCAGAGAAACACGAGGACAAAGCCAATGCTCGAGGAAGAGGGCGTCGAATCCCGCAGAGGGGCCATGAGGAAGAGCACGATGAAGCAACGGTAGGGGACGAAGACGGCAAGCCAAACAGCGCGAGGGGACCGAGGACCACGAACAAATAGGCAAACAAGAAGAGGACGACGACGAAAAAGGCAAACAACGCGGCAGAGAAGAAGCCATCCCTAAACGGGCCAAGAGGAAGAACAGCAACACGCGGAAGACGGAAGGCCGGAAGAAGGAACGGGAGGAAGGAGAAGCCATCCCTAAACGGGCGAAGAGCAAGACGACGGACACGCGGACGACGAAGGCGAGGAGGGAGGGTGAAACGTATCTATGAAGAGGTGGCTGTCTTCCCTTTAGTGAAACCTCGTTCCTGCTTAAACGTGAAATTCCGCTGGTCTATGATAAGCACGTTGAGGTCAAATTTTCCGGCGAACCGGCCCGGGGTCACACGATGGGTACACCCGAGGGTCCCCCACGAATGGGGTGTTCACACTTAGACTCCAGATGGAGGGATCTAATCTTTCGAGTACAACTGGTAAGTCTCGGCTTGGATAAGGTTCTGCATGAATAAGTTTCGGCTCGCAATGCACTCGGTTTCCCTCTAGTGTCGAAAACGTTACAAGGTTCAACATGAAGCACACACAGCGAGAGAAACAACGGGCCAAAAAGACTTTGCACAACCATTGCAGGTACACAGCTGGAAGTCTCCAACTGCTTCACCAGGGTCACAAGAGTGTCTTCGTTGGTGGCAGACTCTTGGCCCTGCTGCCACCCCCTGCTGTCGTGAAAAAAGGGATTGTATGGTGGCAGGGTATTCTGCCACTCCGCACACACACACACACCCACACACGCACGCACACACGCACGCACGCACGCACGCACGCACGCACGCACGCACGCACACACACTCTTGGTGCACTAACCAGCCAAGCAGGGTATCAAACCGTAGCCTCACCAGGCTTTATCAGCGCCAAACAAAATTAAGAAGCTTTAATCAGCTTAGAAGCAAGCGTCAGCAGAAAAGATGAATAGTTTCACATATCACTGATTTACAAGATACAGTTACGCAAAACCTTCGCGGAAAAAACACGTTACTTTCGCAACTCCATCGCGAATCTTTCCTCAAACAACACCGATGGTCACCGAATACTAAACTCCTTACAAGGATCTTTAGAACGACTCCCACATCTCAAGCCCACGGCGAAATCAGCACATTGTCCAAGCCTCTGACTAAGACCTTTGGCGCATCTCCTGACAGCAGGTCTTCGGAGGGCCATCTAAAACCCAGTTGTCACGTTGACATGCTGACCAGACGAGCGCAACGGAAAGCACCTTGTGTTGTCGCGCGCGCATCTCAGTAAGCTACGTGCTCAAGCCGTCAGTGAATCAGTGACTGCGCCAGCGAGCATGCAAGTTCACGCGCGTGCCAGATGACGTCTCAGAGGATGCAGCCGCATCTGACGCAAGCTCCGCAAGCTCCAGAAAGCGGAGGCCGACCGAAGACGTGTTCTGCGGAAACTTGGCTCTGACACACTGCACTTGCCCCAAGCTTCCCGGCCCCCCTTGAGCAAATTGCCGCTACTTCAGGCCGGCATTGCTGCTGTGTGGAAATGAGGCTGTCGCGCACATAGCCTGCTGACATCTCGTCAAAGCAAACTGCTCGCTTCCAGCCCGATGCAGCCTGACAGGTGTCCCCACGTCAACAATTAGCAAAACTCATTGAGGCATTGAAAGTCGGACTGGTGTCCGGCAAAGAGGGACCAACAAGCAAGAGTCTGCCCGGAGCAGGGACGCATGATGCCTTGATGGTGCACTGAACGTCAGTAATTGGGAAAGCTTGCTCAGGGAAGCCAGCCAGGTGGTCACTGCTTGCACGATATACTCAAACCATTTTCTCAGCGTGTTCACCATGATCCATCCACTCCACGAGATGTCGACCATCTCCACCTATAATTAGACACATGACAAACCATCCATATCCATGGCAGCGCCAAAGCTTTGCTGACGAACAAAATTGGGCGAAGGTTAGGAAGGCACCAAAGTTGACAAAACCTGAGTGACTCGTGCACTGCCCAGCAACTTGCTCACAGCCAGAATTCGGCGGCTGGCCTCGTGCTCGCAAGCGTGATGCGAACTTGTTTCGTTGAAACCTTCTTGGAACATCTGGCCCTGTGCGTTCCACTTGCAACGCTCAGCATCTGAAAGTCTGCGGGGCCTCTCAGAGACTGCCGCATCTGACGCAAGCTCCGCAAGCTCAAGAAAGACAAGGGTGGCAGACCACGTGTTCCGTGGAAACTTGACGCAAGCTACACTTGCCCCAAGCTTCCGGCTGCCCTTGAGCAAATTGCCGATGCTTCAGGCCGGCATGAGATGAAGGCTGTCATGCACATAGCCTGCTGGCATCTCGTGAAAGCAAGCTGCTCACATCCAGCGCGATGCAACCAACATGCCAACAAGTCAGGGGGGGATCCCAAGTCGGGCTGATGTCGGGCAACGAGTCAGCGGGATAGCAAGACTCGTTGAGGGATCCCAAGTCGGGCTGATGTCGGGCAACGAGCGACCAACAAGCAAGAGTCTGTCCGGAGCAGGGACGCATGCTGCTTTGCTGGTGCACTTTCCACATTAAACGTGAGTAAGTGGGAGGGCTTGCTCAGGGAACCCTGCCAGGCAGTCCCGCACTGTTTGCACGACATGCTGCAAGCATTTTCTCAGAGTCACCATGATCCATCCGAATGCAATTCCTTGTCTTGGCTGCGTTTGTCCAGGAGACAGGAGTCAGGGGAAATGAATGCAAGCCCACGGCTCCAAAACGGCAACCCGCACATGAAGATGGCAGGCGTGGTTGGTTAGCCCCAAGGCAAGGCGACGGCTCTAACTGTTTTGGTACATCCCTTGTGGGGGCCCCGCATTCCGCTTCATGATCGTGTGGTAGCTGAGGGTCATATCTCCCATTGCATTGGGTACGAATTCATCATATGTGCCTTTGGTGCCTTAGTTCCATGGCTGAAGAAACGACGCTTGACGCCACTGATAAAAAGGAAGGGTCCAGTTCGCCGCCGACTTCCAACCAGGGTCTTCAGCAAAAGGATGCATGCAATTCGTCCGAAAGCCTGTGCGTCTTAACTTCGTCGGTCAGCGGATTGAATTAAGCAATGCAATCTGCGCGCGGGCGCGGGACTTGCTTGCCCGGCATCTGGACAGCTTGCGGTCAGGATCGGGCGGGGCCAAGAGGGCCAGACACATAGCTGGCGGTTCCGTGCATAGTTCACCCAAAGACAAAGTGACACTTCCAGCTGTTTTGGCGGTCCCCTCTTGCCATCCCTCCAATCTTGTTCATGGTATGGGAAGGGTCCAATTCGCCGCAAACTTCCAACCAGGGTCTTCAGCAAAAGGATGCATGCAGTTCATCGTGAGAAAAGACACTATCCGGTCAGACATCGAATCGAATAAATCAATACAATCCTTGGGGCAGGCCTGAGACGGTCAATTACGGAATTACGGAGGTTTACCTGCCGCGTCGGCCGTTACATGGCCAGTGCAACGCACATGAAGGTTGTGCAAAATACCTTCTTCTGAAAAATGTCCTTCCGCCCTGCCGCAAACCTTCAAGGCGCATCTGCGCCCATTGGAAATCTAAAGCACAAATTGTCGGCGCCTTTTGAGTCATAGTTTTCGGTTGCCTTTGAAGTGTACCCCTTGTTGGTATTTAAAGGGAAACCATCTGGAAATCATCCACTTTGGAGGTCACCAATTTTGAGAAACACCCATGAACACATTTTTTGTGGAAGGCTGAAAGGGTAAGAGGCTTGCCACAAACTCGCTCGCACGAATCTTCTGCCACATGGATTCGGAATATCGGGAAGCTGAAGGCATCGGAGGTAGGACATGAGTCCCGTTAAATCCGCTCGTTCAAAGCATCTGTTTCGCCTTCCCCGGGTTCGGGCATTTGATCCATACAACCTGTGTTTTTGGTCGCAGCCTGACAGGGGTGTCCGCTTGGAAGCTCCAGTCAACAGGGGCTTTGGTTAGACCGCTTTCCTCAAGCTGGGGTCTTGGAAAGCTTGACAGGCCTTCACCATGCAAGCCATGGGCCGACGGCCACGCACCTGGCGAATTTTAAGGAACGCGGCGTCAGCGCGGCCTTCGAAGAGTCTTCAACAAAACTCATGGCCTTCCACATGAGCTGTTTTGTTGCTGCACAGCATATGCCAGTGATACGAACTTCCGCGCGGTAGCTTGTACTGCTTTGCCACTGTCCCACCCGTACTTGCATTCACGGGGGGGTTGTCTGTTCCAAATTAAAGATCCTGTAAGCCAAGATGGGAATGCAAGACCTCAGACCTTGGAAACCTAAATTCAGCTTGGCTTCAGAACGCACTTTGGCTTCAGACCGCTTGTGAAGATCTCAGGCCTGCCAGGCTAGCTCGCTGTCTGGTCAACACGCGGCCAATGCGGCCACGCAGAGACCAGCGCTGGCTCAACAGACCCGCTTGCAAAGAGCGCGAGCAACAGCTCCGGTCAGGGGACCGGCTTTGCAAGGCGAAGGCTGCGAACGGTGTGAATACATTCCACAAGAAAATCTGTGCAGCCCCGTGGGGAAGTTGCGGAGTTGAAAAGATGTGCTTTGCTTCAGGCTGACATGGCGACATGATTTAGGAGTTGCAATGGAATGGGCATGTCCGGCAAGCTTGGCCGCTGCATGTTGGGCAAAAGAAAGGGAGGGGGACCGTAGCACGCCTCAAGGAAAGTTGTGTCCATAGCTCGCTTGGGATTTGTCAAAGCAAAGTGTTCACATCCAACCCAATGCAGCGCAACAGGCTGCCACACTTGACTTTTGTTTCAAAGTTCGTGAACAATAAGGTTGGCGCGCCTCTAGACTAACATAGCTGCTGCGCAGAGCTTAGGAATGCCAGGTTCATAGCGCGCTTCTGGTCAAAGCAAAGCGGCCAACGCGGCCGGCTCCTGTAGCGTTGCTAGCCCTAGCCGTGCAAATACCAACCGCCAGTCTCAAACCTTGGAACAAAGCGACCAGAAACAACTCCGCGTGTCAAAAGAAGCAGTTCCCCAGGTCCAAGGCCGCAAGCATGGCGCTATGGCGAGCGTTGCGTGGGTGAAGAGAAACCACGCAACGTAACCCACTGCCGTTGCGCCAAGCTTCACAACTGGTCTCGGAAGGATCAGCATGCCAGACGCGCATAGCTTAGGGCTGCCAGGTCCAGCGCTGGGCTCTGTTCAAGCCAAAGTGTTCACTTCAACGCAGCGGCCACCCACGCTTCAAGACCGCGTTGTGAGGGCAAGTTGGCCCTTGAAAAAGGAAAACAGCACCCCATCCTGCCAGGCCATAGATATCAGAGCGATCACTCTGTGAGCTAGGGATTTCGGGTTCCTTGCTGGCCAAGACACTTACATGAAGCCAACTGGTCCTTGGCAGAAGTTCTGAAAAGTGCGCCGCGGAGCGAGCTTCCAGCCGCTACGGGTCGCCAGGACTTCCCGCAATCACGGCTTTTTAAGGGGTTATCAAGTGTATGATCCCATTTACAACCAAACTGAGGCGGCCAAGCACTTGCGAATCCACGGGGATGACGATTCTGAAATGTGCAAGTCCTGGCCGGTTTGATTTGGTCCCGGCCTCAAGGGCTTCACAAGGTTGGAAAACCCCCAAACTGCTCAGTTTCAAGAGGACTCCGGGTAGGGGTTCAACGACAAGCCGGCAATTTCTGCTCCATTGGGCACCAGCTATGAACACATCCTCTTGGCGGGCAGGAGAATTGCGGTGCACAGTTGACTCCGAATTGGGGCCTTGCCAGGAGAGCCGGATTCCAAGGAATTGTTGGACGAGACTGAGACAACAACTGGAGTAGTCGCCCAGGATAACTTCACATGGGCCAATGCTGGGAAAGCTTGGTGCCAACGAGTGCTTGGGCTGACTCTTGCGCACCGCTGACACTTCGTCATGCCGAAACCCCGGGCTTGATGCAGGCAACAAAACCATCTTGGCATTGCTCATTGCAGGCTGGCATTCGGCACAGAGCGCGTGGTTCCCACTTGTTTGCACAGTGCATTCAAGCTCTCGAGCCGCAACATGCATCAAACATGCACATGTCTCCTGCAAAACCAAACTTTCACGCGCACAGCATTGCAAGGCATTGCAAGGCATTGCAAGGCATTGCAAGGCATTGCAAGGCATTGCAAAGCATTGCAAAGAATTGCAAACCATTGCAAAGCATTGCAAAGCATTGCAAAACAAAACGTAACTCGCTTTGTTTTGCTCATACATACCTTGCCTCACCAAGTTTCATGCTGCGGCTACTTGCCCAAGACTGCTTGAGGGGTGAGGGGAGGGGAGGGGAGGGGAGGGGAGGGGAGGGGCCGGGAGGAGGGGAGGGGAAGGAAACAGCGAGGGAGGGAGTAAGGGAGTGAGGGATTGAGCGCACGAGCGAGTGAGTGAGGGAGGGCACAACCCCAAGCACTCCTTTCGCTCGGGCATCAACTGGCCCCCCAGTCACTTGATGTTTTACCATGCCTAGGCGTACACTCAACAGCAGGCATGCAACAAACACACTATATGGTTCATACGCGGTGAAGTTGGAGCACAAAAAGCTAGTCACTCTGTAAGCAAAAAACTAGCTTACATTTCTGTTGAGCACTCATGCCTCTGCTCAAAATCACCAACAAACCCAAAGCTGACTCAACAAAAAGCAGCCCGCCAAGACGGAGGCCCAGAGGGCGGATTCCCTGGCAACTAGCACAGCGAATGGCAATGGCAGGGCCACTTTGCGTTCTTGCGAGGCTTTGCTGAACATGCTCAAACAACGGTGGCAAAAGGCACTTCCAATCGTCGAGGCAAACTTAGAGTCAGGTTCCAAAAAATGGGGTTGTTGTCCGACGCCGCACGGCTGGTGTGACGTTCACTCACAGCAGCCCCAACGCCCTCCTGGTGCAATTTGGCCTTGTCAACAGGCCGGCGCAGCACGCCACGGGCCCCTTCACAAATCTGCCCAATGTTGGGCCCCTCTATAAGTCTAGCTATGTCTATGTATATCTATTTGTACAATTACATGTTGAGATGCCCTCCCTTGGGCCCCTTCGCAAATCTTCATGCATGCATGTTGGGATACCCGCACCTGGGTTGCCGCCATGCGCCACTTGTGGAGCACGGTCTCCCGTGGCACCACGTCGTCCTTCCAGATCGGGACCAAGAAAGCGTTTCAAAATGGTGGCACGCTTACGAGCCGTGCTTTCCGAGGAAGTCGGGTTGCCGAGGTAGAGACTGCGCGTTGCAGTGATCAAGCTATGCTATGCATTTGCCTATAAGCACTACGTGTGCAGCACACCCACGGAGACAGGCGGGCCGATGTAGTGTTGTTCTTGCTTGTGTTCCCCCCCCCTGCACATCTCTGCGGGACTTGCCGGCGAGGTGCTGATGCTGTGCTACACGCAGGGCTATTGGGTGCGAATTCCAGGCCCGGCAGGCATGCTTCCGGACCACAGACGACGCCACGCAGCCGGGATGGCATCAGTGGGAGATCAACTGGGCACGGACGAAGAGTCCTGATGCCGATGAGCCGGAATAGCGCGACGGCCTGTGGCGAGACGAGACAGCAGTAGACTGCCAGTGGCGTCGCGAAGACCTGACCTCGTTCAGAGACTCGCTATAGTGACGCGCTGCCTGATGTCTTTTCTGTCTCTAGTCGGCCAAAGTCCAGCGAGCGAAGGCATGACATTTCGGCTCGTCCACTGGTATTGTAGGAAGTGTTTGGGTCGGTACTTATCTTTTTCGGCTATATCAGTGTGATCATCGCGTGTCATGATAGTATCATGGTTGCCAGGTCACCTTCTTGCTGTAATATTCTGACTTGTAGAGGACTTTGTTTAACCGAGACCTCGCAGCGTCGGGCGGCCCGCTGCCATGGGGGTGAGTCAAAACTATGTTTGGGCCATCACCATCGGCGCCCTGCAAAAGCCGTATTGCCACAGCGTGATACTGACGGGTGGCGGCTGCTCCTGCTGGACCAAATTCGGTGGGGAGAACTACCCCACGAAGTTGCCGAGAGTCTGCCGAGACTACGAGCAGGGACTGCATTTCGAAGGGATCCTGCGTCGGACCTTGAACGAGAATATTAGGGCGGACGCGGATCCGCCGTGGTATGTGTGTCCGGGCACGTTTTCCGCTCATCTCAGCCGGTACGACTACCGCGCAAAGCATGGCGTCGACTGCCACTCCGATTTGAGCGCCCGCTATGCGGAGTGCGATCCGATTACCAGTATATCCTGGGGGATAAGGTCACTGCTTGGTGTTCGTCCCAACCCCAAGCTTACACCCAAGAAGTCTGCCGCGAGGTCCAACGAGAACGCGCCGGGCGCGTTCTTCTATCAGCAGCGACCTGGGGACATCACGATAATGACGGGGCGATGAGGGGAGATCAACGGGGCACGGACGAAGAGTCCGGATGCCGATAAGCTGGAATGGCGTGACGGCCTGTGGGCCAAGACGAGACAGCAGTAGACTGCCAGTGGCGTCGCAAAGACCTGACCTCGTTGAGAGACTCGCTCTTGTGACGCGCTGCCTGATGTCTTGTGTTTTTCTGTCTCACTTATTAGATAGTCGGATGTTGCAGCTGTCCGGCCGCCCGTCATTCGTCGAACAGGCGTTGGTTAAGGAAAAGGATGACGACCATCTACGTCGACAGCCGCAAGAGGGTGGCCGGCTCGGACAGCGACTTCGAGGTCGACCTGGGAGAGTCCCTGCACCTGCAAAGCGCGCTTGGCCGACAGCTTCCTGTCGACTGACTGGGGTCGCTACCTCTACTGGGTGGAACTGGGCGCTGCCCGAGGGGGCCCACACGGGCACCCGGCTTGCAGCCTGGGTCAGCTCCAACCTACAGCGAGACCACGAACAGCCTGCGACGACAACCGGCTGATTCTGAACGACCTCGAGCTGCGCCAGCAATTCCCCGACGCGGCGCCCCGCCTCGCCACCCGCCTCCCCGACCAAGCCCTTCATGCTTGGCCCGAGCTTCGTCTCGGAAGGGCAGCAGGTCTTCGAGTTTGTCCGGATGATGGCGCACACCGAGGTCCAATATCTCGACCACGTCAAAAAAAATAGGATGGAGCCGACCGAGCCGCAACACGAGGCACTGGAGGCGCAGGAGCAGCACACAGCGCCGGAGGCGCAGGAGGGGGCACGCGGCCGCGATACGCGTCAAGGATCGAAGGGATGCGATCCGAATGCACACTGCGCAAAAACTGCCACGCTGACGGTAGGCCAAAGACTGCGTGCAGGAGGAAGGTAAACCCCGCCTTAGCCGAGCCCGCAATTAACGGGCCCCGATCACGAAGGCGCCGAAGTGCAGTTTCGCGACTCCGCCCGGGGGCAGCGAGAAGTCCAGGCGCGCCCTTGCCAAGTCGCAAGGGGTCATTGGCGCTGCGAAGCGCGGATTCGCTGGCAAGTGCTTGAAACCAAAGGAAGCCAAGAGTCTGGGCAACTGGGAGCTGAACATACGAGGCAGCACGGCCAATGGCGATTTTTACACCTTGATGTTCATTAAGCCCCTTAGCGATCGGTGGACGAACCTTGTTCTGGCGCTTGCGGCAAAAGCCGCTCATGGCAGGCATGTCGCAAAGTCTGGAGCAAGCAGGAAAGGGGCCATATCGGTCCGAGCGACAAAGCACCATCGACAGTCGTGGAGCCCCTGGAAGGGACCACCAACAAAGCTTTATCAAGAGTTTTGCGTTTGAGGCCCGAGCCTGCCCCAACAACGCCGCCTGCGCCCAGGCAGACTTGCGTGAAAAGGCTGCTGGTTGAGTTGTCCCCGGAACGGCGGGTCGATCCCCGGGCTGGTGCAGCAGTCGGCGGGCACGCTGGACTTGTACAGCATGCAGATCAGGGCCACTGCCTTCGAGGGAGAGTCGGTCTAGTTCCCAGTGTTAGCCGTGTTGTTGATGATGAGAGTGCTGCCGGTGATTCCGGTGGCCGAGCTGATGCTCAGCGAGCTGCCCGAGACGGCGCCGGTGGACGTCAGCGTGGCTCCGGCGACGGTGCCGGTGGCCGTGAGCGCTGCGCAGGAGATTGCGTCCAAGGCGTCCACGCCCGTCGTGAACACGTCCGTGCAGTTCACGTCGTTGCACAGCAGCTGGTCGCAGCCCACGTTGCCCTGCGCGGTGAGCCCGTCCAGAGTGGAAGAGTCCGTGAGGGCCAGCGAGTCGGTCAGGGAAGTGTCCACGGGCACCCTGACTGCCTCCGGCGCAGCAACCGCAGCCACCAGGGCGCTCGCGGGCGCCGATCGAGTGTCGACGGGCAGTGGTCTGCGGCGACGTGACGAGCTCGGGCACGGTCTCCGCCCCGCAGCTCTTCGCGTCCAACACGCTCACCGTGACCAACACTCCGACTTCTCGGACGATCTCACGCTGCGTGCAGGCATGGCTTCTGGAAAAGCCCGCTGCGCCCGACGACGCGCTGCGCAAGCGGCCTCGCGAAGATGCGCTGCTCGAGGCCGAGCGCTCGCACCAGCGCCGCCGCATCGAGCTCCTCAGGAGGAGATCATGCGCCCGCGGAAGACGACCGATTTCTTCGCCTTCCGGCGGAGCTGGCTGCTTGAGGAGGATTTGGACCGGGCCTGACATGCTCGAATGGTCCCAAAAAAACCCGCGCAGCCTCTTTAAGCGATGACTTCCTCGATGGCCTTCCACTGCGTGCACGCGTGGCTTCTGGAAAAGCCCGCCGCGTGGGTGGGCGAGGACGCTCCTAGTCTCGCAGCCGCTCTGATGGCCCAGCGGCCTCCCTGCGACGCGCTGCGCATGCAGCCTCGCGAAGATGCGCTGCTCGAGGCCGAGCGCTCGCACCTGAAGGTGCTGCTGGCATTCCTCGAAGAGCGAGAAATAGCAAGCCCGCGTAACTGATGCGGCTCCGTTGATTTGGCAGCATGGGCCACTGCCTCCGCCGGCCCGCTCCGCTAGCGACGCAACTCTCTCTTTAGAGGGAGTTTCCCCAAATGGATTCTATTCCACCTGGTAGGCTCCTGACACTCGTCCGTCCAGGAAACGACCTCGTCCTGCGAAGGAGTCGAAATCTAAAACGCTGCGTGCAGGCGTGTGGCTGCAACATAACGACCCCGAGATATGCGCCGCAATTTGCCTCCATGCATTCCAAGCGAGCCAAGCTTTGCAGGGCTAAAAAAAAAGTCCCCAAAACAAGGGTCCCAAAAAAAGGGAAAAGGGGTTTCCTTTCGCAAAGCTTGACATCGCTTGGAATGCAACCTGGAGGCAAATTGCGGCGCATATCTCGGGGTCGTTATGTTGCAGCCACACGCCTGCACGCAGCGTTTTAGATTTCGACTCCTTCGCAGGACGAGGTCGTTTCCTGGACGGACGAGTGTCAGGAGCCTACCAGGTGGAATAGAATCCATTTGGAAAACTCCCTCTAAAGAGAGAGCTTGGTCTGCTCTGCAAAGAAGTGTGCTCTGCAAAGAAGTGTGCTCTGCAAAGAAGCGCAAGTGTGCTCTGCAAAGAAGTGTGCTCTGCAAAGAAGCGCAAGTGTGCTCTGCAAAGAAGAGTGCTCTGCAAAGAAGTGTGCTCTGCAAAGAAGCGCAAGTGTGCTCTGCAAAGAAGTGTGCTCTGCAAAGAAGCGCAAGTGTGCTCTGCAAAGAAGCGCAAGTGTGCTCTGCAAAAGAAGTGTGCTCTGCAAAGAAGCGCAAGTGCGCTCTGCAAAGAAGAGCGCTCTGCAAAGAAGTGTGCTCTGCAAAGAAGTGTGC
The DNA here is from genome assembly GCA_963377175.1 of Effrenium voratum. Lineage (NCBI taxonomy): Eukaryota > Dinophyceae > Suessiales > Symbiodiniaceae > Effrenium > Effrenium voratum. The sequence continues at coordinate 449,608 of CAUJNA010003253.1, read as the reverse complement.
TCTGCAAAGAAGCGCAAGTGTGCTCTGCAAAGAAGTGTGCTTTGCAAAGAAGAGGAAGTGTGCTCTGCAAAGAAGAGTGCTCTGCAAAGAAGCGCAAGTGTGCTCTGCAAAGAAGTGTGCTCTGCAAAGAAGCGCAAGTGTGCTCTGCAAAGAAGCGCAAGTGTGCTCTGCCAAGAAGAGGAAGTGTGCTCTGTCAAAAAGATCCATTGTTGACTCAAGATGACTCAAAATTGACTCCCTCCACCCTGCCGCGCCACCTGCCCGGCATCGAAGCCTCCACCCTGCCGCGCCACCTGCCCGGCGTCGAAGCCTCCAGCCTGCCGAGCCCGCGCCACCCGGGGTCGGAATTCTTCCCAGGAAAAAAATGTAAGTCCTCCCGTGGGGCGAGGACTGCAGCGCGCTTTCTGCGAGGTCGGAATTCCGACTTCGCTCTCCCACCAAGGTCGGAATTCCGACTTCGCTCTCCCACCGAGGTCGGAATTCCGACTTCGTTCTCCCACCGAGGTCGGAATTCCGACTTCGCTCTCCCACCGAGGTCGGAATTCCGACTTCGCTCTCCCACCGAGGTCGGAATTCCGACTTCGCTCCCCCACCGAGGTCGGAATTCCGACTTCGCTCTCGTCGGAATTCCTCTCCCACCGAGGTCGGAATTCCGACTTCGCTCTCCCACCGAAAAACCCATCGCCGGGCCAGCGCCGAAGGTCCGGCAGTGACATGGTTCTCGCCAGATCGCTGCCGGAGTCGCCTTGCCGTCAATCCTGTTGCCAGCAAAGGATTGCTCCACTCAATCCTGTGTTGGGCACAGGATTGCTCCACTCAATCCTGTGTTGGGCACAGGATTGCCCCGGTGCACTACCAGCAGCTCGGGCTTGGAACCGTTCTTGCCCGAGCGCAGGCTCGTGATAGAGCTCCCGCGCCTCTGGCACGTCGTTGACGCTCACGACGAAGGGCAGGCCGCTCGCAAAGAGCGCGTCTCGTAGTTCCGAGTGGAAGGCCAGGTCGTGGCCCTCCCCCCTCGCGCCATAGTAGTTCATGGTGCGACCGGGGAAGATGTAGGGAGGGTTGGCGTAGATGCAGGTTTGCTGGGGCGCCGGGCACTGCCCTGCCCGCAGGTAGGCCAGTGCGTCCTGGTGCCGCACGGTCACATTCGACGGTGGCTGCTGCAGCCGACGCACGCAGCTCGAGGGCAGTGGCTGCTGCTGCCGTGCGAAGGAGCCCCACTTTCCCGAGAAGCTGTTGCGCAGCAAGGCGTATGAGCAGGCCGCCCTGCGCCCGGCAGGGCCTCTCAGCGCGCCCGGCAGGAGGCGCCTGAAGTAGAAGTGCCTGTCCACGTCGCGCCCCACCAGGCGCGCCAAAAAACGCAGGAAGACCGGGTCTCGCCTCAAGTAGCAGCGGTGCAGGTTTGCGACGGGCTCGAAGGCGTCGGCGCCACGCACCTCCAGGCCCGGGCGCCGGGCGGCAAGGTAGTACTCTAACTTTCCGGAACCGAAGAAGGGCGAGTGTAGCACCGTGACGTCGCCCAGCAGCCGGTCCAGGTGTGGAGCGAGCCACGACTTGCTTCCCATGTACTTGAGCTGCATGCCTTTAGTTTCAAAGGGACGAATGGGGAAGATCAAGCTTTTTCCTACGCCTGAATACACCAGCAAGCAATCCTCGGACCCCGTGCTGCTCCTGGTGCCGTGCACCGGCATCTTCCTCGGGCCTTCGAAATCAGGCAAAACCGTGGCTCTGATCAGCTTGGTTCTGGAGCAGTATCGAGGCGTCTTCGAGAGAATCTACATCTTCAGCCCAAGTGTCAACATCGATGACGGCTGGATCCCCGTCAAGAAGTACATCGAGGGGGACCTGGGGGTGAACACCGAGCGGGAGCAGGCCTACTGGGACGAGTGGGACGAGGCGGCGCTGCGCCGCATCATCCAGCAGCAGCGCAAGATCACGGAGGCGTCCAAGAAGTTGGAGATGAAGAAACTACCAGGCGCTTGTAGTCATCGACGACATGGCCGACATGCCGCAGCTCCACAAACCCAACGGCGCCCTTGACACGCTCTTCATCCGAGGCCGTCACATGCAGATCAGCACCTGGGTGAGCTCCCAGAAGCTGAGGCTCATCAGCGCAGCCGTGCGGGTGAACATACAATTCCTCTGCTGCTGGAGGCTGCGCAACCAGCACGAGCTGGACGCTGTCGTCGAGGAGCTGAGCGCACTGCTGCCGAAGGAGCAGCCGAGAACCCTACAGTTTCCTCTTCGTGTACTACCTGAAGCCGAAGAACGAAATGTTCGACAAGCGCTTCGAAGAGCGTTTTGTAATTGAGAAAGACGCCGATGGGAGCGGCGCTCAGCTTCCTGGGCCAGAAGCTGTTCGCCAGCTCCACGCTGATCAACGCGAAGTGTGAGAACATCTCCTGCTGCACCTCCGTCGCAGCCGTCCAGTCGCCCATCGTTCGCCGGACGGGTGGCTTCCTAAAGAAAAGGATGACGACCATGGACAGCCGCAAGAGGGTGGCCGGCTCGGACAGCGACTTCGAGGTCGACCTAGGAGAGTCGCTGCACCTGCAGAGCGACGCCCGCCTCGCCGTCTACAAGATCCGGTTGGCCGACAGCTTCCTGTCCACGGACCGCGGCCGCTACCTCTACTGGGTCGACGCCGCGCTCGGCACGCTGAACTGGGCGCTGCTGCCCGAGGGCGCCTATGCGCCCGGCTGGCCGCCTGGGTCAGCTCCAACTTTGCCACCGCCACCTATAGCGAGACCACGAACAGCCTGAGCGTCGCCTACGACGGCAACCGGCTGATTCTGAACGACCTTGAGCCGCCAGCAATTTCCCGACGCGGCGGACTACCCCGCCGCGCCGCCTGCCTCTCCGACGAAGCCCTTCAGCGTGGACCACATGCTGGGCCCGAGCTTCGTCTCCGGCGGGCAGCAGGTCTTCGAGTTTGTCAGCAGTTGGCCAACGCCAGCTGAGTGCTGGGCAACCTGGGCGACGACATCCTGTCCAAGATCAGCGTGGGCACCATCGTGGAGACGGGCTCGGACGACGGGCACTTCATGGCCCTGAGGGGCCCTGTTACCCTGAGGCACCTGCGCTTCCGGCTGACCGACCTGGACGGCAATCGTCCGGCTTCGAGGGTCGTCTTTGTCGTTCGTGTTATATCTTGACCACGTATAATTAAAAAGGATGGAGCCGACCGAACAAGACAGGGCGCCGGAGGCGCAGGAGGCGCAGGAGGAGGAACAGCACGCTGCGCCGGAGGCACCGACGCCGGAGCCGAAACGACGGGGCAGGCCTCCTGGCAGCAAGAACAAACCGAAGCAGGACGTGCCCACCGAGCCGGCTGCCCCGAAGCGCAAGCCAAAGCCGCCTCCGGCCGAGGCACCACCAGCGGAGGCACCACCAGCGGAGGCACCACCAGCGGAGGCACCACCGGCAGAGGCACCACCGGCAGAGGCACCACCGGCAGAGGCACCGCCGGCCAAGGCACCTCAGCTCACGAGAGAGCAGCAGCGCGCCCTGCGCATGCTGGAGAGGCAGTCCGCCTATGATGGTTGACGACAGGCGCAAGCGTACTGGTATAAAAGCAAGATGATGTCCATCGAGCCCCGCAACGAGCCGCAGATGCTCCGGTGGTTCCGCAAGACCTACCCCAGCTACAACCTGCAGCCGCTGCTGCTGAAGCGCTACCGAGAACTGGAGGAGGCGCGGGCCTTCAACAACTGGCTGGGCAAGCGCAGGCAGGCGCAGGAGGGGCAACGAGGGCGCTGCAAGACAACGCCGACAGGTTCCAAGGCCATAGAGGACGCGGGGGCGTTTCGGGCGCCCACCAACGCGGCGAGGAGCTTCAATCCCCAGTACGGCGACGTGCAGCGGCTGGCGGCCGTGGACTCCATGACCGTGCGGAGCACCGAGGGCCGGGAGACCCTGCTCGAATCTCGACCTTAGAGCGATCCCTGGACCCCGCCCAAAACGGCCATTCAGTTTGTGGATGCAAGCCTGACACCCATGGAACATGTGAAGCCTGTTGTGACCTTAAGTCCGCCCTGCTCCCACCTGCTAGCGCGATTTTTGTACACTCACAAAAGTTTCAGCACATCCAGCTGCGCAATGATGGTCTCGCAACTCATGAGAGAGTATTTCTTCTCCTCCTGACGTCTGGCCCATGTCTCGTTTGTAAAGGACTGCCAGCCTTCAGACTCACTGCAAAGTTTTCCTTACCTGCATCCTTTTTCTTTCCATAACGACATTGCGCAGCAATGAACTCGAGCTTACCAGTTGCCTTGCATCTCACAGGGATCAAAAGGTCGTGGTGAGCCGTTGCAAAATTCCAGTTGGACTTGATGGCCTTCCCAACGTCACTGACTCATGACAGTTGCTTCATTGCCTTGGCCGCTTGGATATTCCACACTATCACTCCAGCAAACTTCGAACGGCTCCAAAACAGCTCGCAAATGTGGATCCTCCGTAGGGTAGATCTCCAAAAAAGGGACCCTGCCCCTGGCATTTGCAACCAGCTCTTCCCACTTCTCCCCCCTTTCAGTGGCACCCCTTGTTGGGCTGTTGAGCAACTGCAAGGAATCTGGCAGGAGCCCCTCCAGGTCAATGTTCAGCATTGGTATCCTCACACCACCACAGCCGTGGAACCAGTACCTCAGTGAGGTTCCGGGCACAAGCTGGTGGCCTTCTGCAGGCCATCGAACCGCCGAGCAAAGAACCAACGCCAAAGCCACTTCTGGCTGATTGAAGTAGGGGGCTGCATCCGCATACGAGCTTCTGAACTCCTGCGACATGGCATTGAGTGCAACCTGAGCAACCGACCAACAAAAACGATCCCATACCAGCCCACGCTCCCATGCCTGAGATCTTGTTTTGGACGCCACATGCCCTACAGCACACTCCGCATCTTTTAAACTTTCTCCATGCTGGTTCGCGTCTTCGGAACCTGCGCCACCTGTACATGCACATTCTTAAACACTTTGTTTGGCTCCCGCGCCATCTCCATGAAGGCTCTGAACTCCTGTCCTGACTCCGGGGCGAACTTTGTGGGGTCTCCCGTAGTGAAAAAAGAGAGAGTGAAACTGTACTGTCCCTTGCAGTGTTGGAAAATGTCCCGCAGCTTTTCTAGAAAGCTCTTTGCGATGCTGTGCTTGGGACCAGTTGTCGCGGAGATGCCATGATTCAAGCCTAGCAAGTAATCGACGCCTACGTACTGTTCCGGGCTTTGCAGAAGGCATTTCTCAAGGCTGCCGTTCTTCACGGCCTGGCTCCATTTTCGCTCAAATATGTCCTTAGTGTCGCACCTCAGCAGCTGCAAACCCGCGTCAATCACCAAAGAGTCGCACTGAGTCCGTTCCCAGTTGGCTTTGCCTATCGAATTCTTGTCAGTGATGTGGTAGGCGTCAAACTTCTTCGGAAACCACAAGCAGGTCAGAAGGGGTCCAAGGAAGTCTTCAAACCAGTACCTGGAACGTGGATCGTTCTTGGTCCAGAGGTCAGCAAGCTTGTCATAGTGCTTATCTGCTATCATCTCTGCGGCCTTGGGGGAGACAACTTGGGCCGTGCCAATTTTGCCGTCCACGGTGACGTACGTGAAGAGCCTCGTCAACAGCTTGTTGCCTTGGTTGTCAAGAACACCGCCAAAAGCAGGCTGCAAGCCCTTCCAATCGTCAGCTTGATCTTTTTGATCCTGAAGGTACTTCTGGAAGCTTCCATCGTCGTCCAACAGGGCACGCAGGTTGCCCCCAACATGTTGAAACCTGCGCAACACCGTGTCCTTGTCGACCGGAGGCTGTGCAAAATGCACATAGGCCAGTTCCAGCTCGGCCTTCTTCCATGCTTCTACGTACACACAAGCCCCACCGCTCTTCACAAAACCTGTGTAGTGCTCCCTGTCGGGGCTGCAGGCCTTGACAGTCTTGGCACGCAGCTTATATGTGGTCTCCTTGCCGTAGGTATCCACCAAATACCAGTTGTCACTGTTCCGCAGGTGCTCGCAGTCGCTTGCATCCCACTTGCCAATCGGCAGGCTCTGCCCTTTCCAGCCGTCCTTGTTGGTGAAGACGAAAACGAAGCCGCCCTCCCAGGCCTCGTAGACGATGGCCTGGGGCTCTTTGATCCACTCCGGGCGGTGGCCCGACACCAGGTGCCACAGGCCCAGCGCCAGGGACCGGCTCTTGCCGATGCCGGGGATCCCCAGCATGGCCACGCGCCTCGTGCCGTCCTTCATCAGCTCGAAGGTGGCCTTCCAGGCCTGGCGCGTCGTGCTCCGCGTCAGCAGCTTCCTCCCGCTCAGGTCGTAGGGCTCTGCGGGCAGGCACGTCTTGAGGTCGAAGACCTGCACGCCCCAGTGTGGCTTCAGCAAGAAAAGCAAAACTGGCATCCCGCCGTCCTGCCGGCCTTCGCCGAGGTCCTTGGGCATGGCGTTGACCAGCTCCTGGATGAACGCCGTGGCATCTGGGTCATCCTGCAGCCGCGATCACACACAAGGCGCGAGCCATGACACAAGCCGTCCTTGATCCCGCTTGCCTGCACGGCATACGACGGACAAGACAGGAAAAGATGACGCATGAGCTGTTCGAGAATCGAGCATCAACGACTGGAACAAAAAGTAAAACAGCACAATCCAGCATGGACACAAAGCTGGGGATGCATGAGCTCAACCATCCATTCGTGGGGCTCCACAGTGAGTCGCATCATGCGCCAACAATGCAGCCAGCTGAAGCCCAAAAAAATGCGCTGTGCTGTGCCCAAACGCGATCTTGGGATTTCATGGTTCTGTGGATGCGATCACAGCAAAAATACACTGTGCACACTTTGGCAATCTCCTCCATGCTCGTGCTGTCGGAACAAAATTTCACCTTCGGATTGCATTGTGTCTGCAGCAGCAACGACCATGGCAGAAGGGTAGGTCTTGCTCTTCAAAAGGCAGGCGACTGGAACAGCAGGCTCTTCCTCGACTGTTTGATAGTTTTGCGCTCCACTAACCACTCACGCCAAATCTGGCAGATATGAACAGGTACGGAGAAAATTGAACAACAGAAGGGGATGGAATGGCAGCAAAACGGGCAAAACATCGAGCAAGAACACTGCGAGTGGATGCAAAGCCGGGAATGGTTGAGCTCACTGCATCAAAGAGAACATTCATAGAATGCACTTGTGCCTGCAGCAGCAAGGGCCCCAATGGGTGCAAAGACATCAGAGTTTGCCCTCCCTCTCCCCGGCAGACGGGCAGGTCTTGCTCTTTCAAAAGCAGGCTGGGGGCAAGCGCAAAATCACTCACAACGATCAACGTCACGTCTCAATCAATGTCGACCAGCAGGAATGACCGACCTCCAACAAGGAAAGGCAACTCCATACCGAGCCTGCCAACGACACGAACCGCCGCAATCTGCAAAAATGCTATCTTGGAATTTCCTGGTTCTCTGGATGAGATCAGGGCAGCCCCACCAAAACCATGCGCGGGCCGCGCGGGGAATTTCAGAACCGCACGCAACGATCAGAGTCCCAGAACGCAGCCGGCCGGCGGAAGCGACCGACTCCGCCCGCCTCGGACTCCTTCGTCCGGCCGCTTGCCTTCGCCGCCTGCACCTCCTTCTTCGCCCTCTCCACCTTCCTCTCCGCCTTCTCCACCTCCTCCTTGGCCTCCTTGACCTCCTCCTTGGCCTCCTTGACCTCCTCCTTGGCCTCCTTGACCTCCTCCTTGGCCTCCTTGACCTCCTCCTTGGCCTCCTTGACCTCCTCCTTGGTGCCTGATTCCTCCGCCTTCTCCAATCTGGCGGCGGCTTTAACCAGACTCTTCATCACCATCTCCACCTGCTGCTGGGCAGTCTCAACCTGCCGCTGGGCGCTCGCTTGCTGCTGTCGCGCCAGGAGCAGGTCCTGCCCAGCTCGACTCACACACCGAAGCGGCGCGCACAAACAGACGGCCTCGTTCAAGCCCTTTGAGGCTGCTTTGGCCTGTGTCACAAAGAATGCCACGACATGTGAACTCACCTTTTGGCAAAAGAAGCAAACAGTCCTGCCTCCTCCACAAACTCGCGCAGTTTTTGTTGCAACTCGTCTTTCAGACCTGAAAGGGTCCACTTCCCTGGATATATCTGCTGCGTTTTTCCTGAGCTCAACACTTTCACCGCTCTTGCAACCCCGACCCACGTGCTGCTCCAGCGGCGCAAGACGGCTTTGGTCTCTTTCGCCGCGCCGTTGTCCTCCAGCACCCTGTCGGCTTCTGCGACCACCTGAGCGAGGCCAAGCTGGGACGTCGCTTTCTCTGAAGGCCCGCCGCCTCCTTGAGATCGAGCCGGTCCTGACAACCAACAAGCCCAACGTTCAAGCCCGATGCACGTGTCCCCCAGGCCTGGCCACGGTTGTCCTGGCGGCAACCGGCAAAAGATGCGAACAGGCTTCGGGTCGGAGGAGTCCTCTTGCGCAGCCCCGGCGCGCCGAGCGACTCCGGCATGCAACGGGTGCCGTTTTGCCTGAAAAAGCCAAAGTGCAATCTGCTTGCGCCTGCGGGCAACTCTGAGAACTGGGCCAATATGCTGTCCTGGCACTCAGCACGAAACAAGAACATCCAAAGCAGGGATTCATGCTCCTTCAGCCCAGGAGCTCATCGAGCAAAGTCCTGGGCGGCGGCGACAAGGGACTCCTGAAACCCGAAAACCTTCGAAAAAAATGCGTCCCAAGACCCAGGCCGTGCTCGGCTGCACGAGCAGCGCCAATGCAATCCCGAGAAGGCAGAGGCACATACCTGGCCGCTGCCTACCGCGGGCACGGTAGCGTCACAAGCTTGCCAGCCTCGGCTTTTGGTCCTGGTCCGCATCATCGCCATGGCTATTCGAAAAGCGCTTGAGCGGCCTGCGATTCCTCAAGCACTGGCACTAGACCCATCGGGCAACCATTGCGAGCTGTTGTTGTGTCAGTGTTGATGAGTACCCTCGAGCCAAGTTTCCAGAGCAAACACAAGATTGACTGGCTTCTTTGGCAACACCAACGCACGGGTTTGGATGCTCCTCCTCCTTTTCACTCGCGGCCTGAAGGTCGGTCGGGCCAAGCCTTGCAAGGCTTCGCAGCGTCCATCCGTCAGACTGGCTGACCCACATCCTGCCGCTGCATCAAAGTCCAAGCGAGATACCAAACTGCTTTCCGAGTGCGCTCGGCTATCTCTCGATAGCACTGGGTGGCGCGATGGCGCTGCCACGAGGCCTTCTTGGTGAAGCGGGCCATGCACCTCGGGCACTTGCTTGCAGCCGCCTGCGTTGCTGGGCGTGGCTCCCAGGGTCAGCCCCTGTCTGCTGGCCAGCGCCTGGAAGTTGTGGATCAGGCTGTAGTGGCCGCTGTGCAGGAGAAGCAGCACGGTGTGCTGGACGACGCCCGTGCCGCTCGGGGCGCGCAGCTGGAGGATGTGGTAGTACTCCCGCCCGTCCGCCCACAGGGTTTGCTGCCACACGAAGACGAAGACCTCCACCCGCCCGGCGTTGCGGAGCTCGAAGGCCTCGATGTCGTCGAAGCCGGCCAGAGCGGGCTGCCAGCCCGCGGGGCGGCGTCCGCGGCGGGTCATCTCGGGGTAGAAGAAGGAGCCCGAGCAGCTCACGGTCCTCTTCCGCTCGGTCTTGTTGAGCCCTTCGACCCCGAGGCAGTGCGCGAGGACGCACCACATGAAGCAGCGGTGGTCCTCGTTCTGAGGGTTCCAGATGGCCTTCTTCTTGGCCAGGGTCTCGGGCAGCTCCTTCCAGCAGCCGCCTCGTTGGGCGGCGGGGGCGCGGGCATGTCGGCCAGCTGCTGCGAGGGAGCAGTCAGCAGATACGCGGCCGTGATGCCCACGACGGTCCAGTCGCACTTGGGGAAGCGGGAGCGCTCGAGCGCGACCTCGAACTTTGTCCTGATGGCCGCCATCATGGTTCCGGCGCGGGCCGGCGGAGGCGCGGGCCTCACGCTCCACGGCGCCAGCCTGAGGAAGTAGAGCGTGAGCTCCACCCTGTCCTCGTCCTCATCGTTTGGAAGCTGACCTTGGCGAGGAAGGGCAGCCGAATGGCCAGCAGGTCTTGGAGCCGGTCCACCAGCAGCCGCGTGGCGTCGATGGTGAAGACCTGCTGCCCAGGAAGAGGGCGCAGCCGCAGCTCGCGGGTCCAAGCTGGCCGTCAACACCGCCAACGTCATGGGGTGGGAGACCTTCCGCGAGTTCCACGACTGCTACCTCCACACCGACGTCCTGGCCCTGGCGGACGTGATGGAGAGCTACCGGGACTCCTTCCGGGCGCAGTCGGGGCTTGACCCGATCCACTACGTCACGCTGCCCGGAGCACTGCCCGCGAGACTCCCATTCACCTCATCACCGACGAGCAGGCCTACAAGGACGTGCGGGCCTCATGGGAGGGCTGAGCTGCGTCTTCCAGCCCTTCGCTCAAACCAACAACCCCGAGCTGGGCGAGGAGGACTACAACCCCGAGGAGCCCGTCAGCTGGATCTCGTACTTGGACTTCAACGCCATGTGCCCGGCCGCAATCGCTGCCCATGCCCAACGGCCCCTGCGAGACAGTCACCCTGCCAGAAGAAAACGCCGCAAGGCTGAGCTGGCTGCACAAGACGTGCCTCTCCGGGCTGAACCCGAGGTGAGCTACCTGCTCCTCGTGGACTACGACTTTCCCCCGGAGGTGCGCGACCACTTCCACCCGCGCGCATGAAGGTCGGGAAGGGCCTGTACGGGCCGCACACTGCGGACATGGCGGAGCGCCTCGGCCTCTCCCCGTCGCCCTGCGAGAAGCTTGTGCCATTCCTCGGGCAAGCGGCTCAAGTTCCTGCGGGACGTGCTGGGCGCCAGGATCTGGAGGCTGCACAGAGCCTACCGCTTCGCCTGCAGCCCCTTCATGGCTGGCTTCATGGAGCTCAAGCACAGCGAGCGGAGGCAGCTCAAGACGGCGGGGAGCGTGGTCGCCGAGAAGGTGGTGAAGCTCACCCAGAACGCCATCTTCGGCCGCTGCTGCATGAACCCCGACAAGTTCAGGAACACGAACGCCTACGTGGACCCGGCCAAGTTCGAGCGGGCCGTGGGCAAGAGCAACGTGACGAACTTCGAGTTCCAGATCAACGACTCGGAGGCCTGGCCTTCGTGGAGACGCTCAAGACAAGCCGCAGCAAGGCCTGCATGAGCGTGCCCACCCAAGTCGGCGCCCGCACGAAGCTCATGATGGAGAAGGCCTACTACCTCCACATGAGGAGGCTCTTCCCGAAGATGAGGCTGCTCTTCACGGACACCGACTCCGTGATGGTGCAGATCTTCGAGCTCCGAGGCGAACCTGAACGGCGCCACGCTCTTCGACGTGGCCGGCAAGTCCAAGGACTCCGAGAGGGACCTGAGCGCGCTCTCGGCAGCGGCGCGCGCCAAGGCCATCGAGGTGATGGGCCAGGGCGACGAGACCTTCCCCGCCAGGATCCTGGAGTACGTCGGCCTGCGCTGCATCCTCACTGCCCAGCCCGACGGCGCGCGCAAGGAGAAGCGCAAGATCAAGGGCGTGCCCAAGAAGGCGGTGACCAACGTCCGGCATCTCGAGCACAGGGAGGTGCTGGAGGAAGGCAGCGAGCGCAGGGCGACCTTCGCGCAGCTGCGCAGCCACGCGCACGAGATCGCCGTGGAGACCGTCGAGAAGAACTCCCTCTCGCCCTTCAACGACAAGGTCTACGGCCTCGACGCTCACAACTCGCGCCCGCTGGGACACTGGCGCAACCTGGAGCAGCTGCGGATGCTGGGCGCTTACGCTCCGCCAGGCTCCACGCCCTTTGACCTCGTGATGGAGTTCCTCGTGGGGCCCCCACCTCTGGGGCCCGCTCCGACACTGCCGCTGCGGCTGAGCCGATGCTGGGCGTAGACTGTCGGAACCGAAAAAAAAGATCCCGAGCTCTCGCTTTCTCGCTTTCTCGCTTTCTTGATAATACTTATTCGATCCGCCGCAGCTGCTCAAGATGACTTCCATGGCCTTCCGATGTGCGCAGGCATGGCTTCTGGAGAAGCCCGCTGCGTGGGTGGGCGAGGACACTCCCTGCCTTGCAGCTGCTCTGATGGCCCAGCGGCCTCCCATGCGGCCTCGCAAGGATGCGCTGCTTGAGGCCGAGCGTCTGTACCACCGGCGTCTCGTCGATCACCTCTATGAGGAGCTCTTCGGCGAAACTATGCGCTGTGAGGAGCGGGAGCGCGACAACAGATTTCTCCGCTGGCGGCTGGACCGCTTCAACGAGCTCTTTGACAAAGAGCGTGAGCGAGCGACGCTGGCTAAGGAGCGTGTTGGAGAGCTGGAGCGCAGCATCGACATTCTCCGCTGGCGGCTGGAGCGCCGCGTCGAGGTCCTCAAGGAAGAGAACGAAGACCTTCGCGAGCGAGCGGTGCTGGCGGAGGTGCGCGTTGATGAGCTTGAGGAGGATTTGGACAGGGCAAGGGGAACGCGCCAAAGAAAAAAAGCCCGCCGAATGCATGAGCGGTCCCAGTGGTCTCAAAAAAACCCGCGCAGCCACTTATCATGACTTCCTCAGCGGCCTTCCGATGCGGAGAAGCCCGCCGCGTGGGCGGACGAGGCCTGCCTTGCGGCTGCTCTGATGGCCCAGCGGCCTCCCTACATGCGGCCTCGCGAGGATGCACTGCTCGAGGCCGAGCGTCTGTGCCACCGGCGTCTCATCGTGCTCCTCCATGAGGATCTCCTCGGCGAAACTGCGCGCAGTGAGGAGCGGGAGAGCAAGAAGATAATTCTCCGCAGGCAGCTGCTACGATTTCTGCGAGCAAGATCGTGCGCGAGCGGAGGCGGCGGAGGAGCACGCTGCTCTGCTTGAGAGGGATGTCAACCGCGAAACTTGGCGCCGTGAGGAGCTGGAGCGCCGCATCGAGATCCTCGAGAAAGAGAACAGAGATCTTCGCAAGCGAGCGCGCTGATGAGCTTGGACGCGCGCTAGAGAAAAAAGCCCGCCGAATTTGCCCCAAATGCTTGAACGGACACAAAAAACCCGCGCAGCCGCTTGTCATGACCTCCAAGGCCCTTCTGGAAAAGCGTGGGCGGACGAGGACGCTCCCTGCCTTCCGCTCTGATGGCCTGGCGGCCTCCCACTACGCGGCCTCGCAAGGATGCGCCGCTTGAGGCCGAGCGCTCGCACCAGCGCCGCCGCATCGAGCTCCTTGACGAGCAGCTGGACGGCGCGCTCGTGGAAGTCCGACGCCTTGCGTACGAGCTCGAAGCTGGTTTGAGAGCGATTTCACGTGGTACGGGCGGTGGGAGAATTGGAAAGTCAGAGATGACGAGGGCTCGCCGAGCAGCCCCCGAACCGATGTGAAGGAGCTCATCACACAGAGAGCATCATCAAGGAGGTGGGAGCCTGGGGCCTCTCTGCAGCCTCCGCTACTGCACCTCCAGCCCCCACGGTTCGGGAGCTGAGTTTTCGGGGACTTTTCGGAGATCCCTGTGCACCACCTTTTCCGGCCACCCCTCCAACCCAAACCTCGCCCCCATCTCCGCTCTTGGCGGAGGCTACCCTGTATACTTTTTCGCTCCAGGCTATCTCGTTGACCCTGTAGGAGCCGCTTTCGATCGGCTTAACCGGCCGCAACTACCGTTTTGGGCGCAAGCCAGGCAAGGAGCTTTCTCAGAGGAAGACGGAAATTGCAAGGCTGGAACGGTGGAGTGGACGGTTGGTGAAAAAAACGTCTGTTCGGCGTTTGACGCTTGCCCGGCACTGCGCCTGCTTGGCACTCCAAGCCTTTCTACAGGCCTGTTTGGAGACTCCCCCAGCGCCAGACCCGCTTTTTGCTACGCACACAAATGGTTGAGGAGAATGCGCGCGGCCGGACCAAAAAAATGGCCCCGAAAAAAAATGGCAAGTTGGGCAAGACAACAACCACAGATCACTCTGGCCACAAGCTGCCGCCGCGCCTTGAGAACCAGCGCGTAAGGGGTCTAAGCTTCAGCTGCTCCGCAAGAAGAACGTGCTGCCAGCGCCTTCAAGGACAAGAACTGGCCAAGCTGTAAGCGTGGAGAAGATGTGAGTAGTAAGGAAAGAAGGCTTATAGGGACTTATCTTTTTCGCTTTTTTGGTCAAAAAACGCTCCAAAACAACCAAATTTCCAACCAGCTGAACGTTTTTTCGATGTCACCGGTCTTTGTCACCACTCCGTTTTTGGTGCAAAAAGCGCTGAAAACGGTCAACTCCGAAAAGTTCGTTTTTTCGTGTCAGACGTCGAAAGTGGTGCCTGAGCCTCCAAGTTCGCTCGTTTTCCGCCGAAAACCGGCTCCAGACGTTCGCCGTGCTCCGAATTCCGTTTTCTGCCCCGAAAAGCCTGCGAATTCCAGCCCGCTGAACTCGTCACCGCTTGTCACCGCTTTGTCACCGCTCGCTTTTTGGGCGCAAAAGTGCGCAAAAGCGGCCCCAGTTCCGGACCTCGTTCTCCGCAGGGTTTTCCGCGGCCCGACAGCCCGCCGAGGACCAGGCTCGGTGCCCGACAGCCCGCCAAGGTGGTCCGTCAGCCCGCCGAGCTTGTGACCAGTGATGTCACCGCTCCGTCCGGCTCCGTTTTTGGTGCAAAAAGCGCTCAAAACGGTCGAGTCCGAAGAGTCCGTTTTTTCGTGTCAGACGTCGAAAGTGGTGCCTGAGCCTCCAAATTCGCTCGTTTTCGGTCGCCGAGGTTGTCACCGTTTGTCACCGCTTCGTCACCGCTTCGTCACCGGGCCGAAAAGTGCGCAAAAGGCTTGGAAAAGCGAAACCAGCTCCGCGGCTTCGGTCCGACTTCGCTCTGGTGCGGCCCTGGCGCGGGCCTGGTGCGGGCCTGGTGCGGACCTAGGATTCGATCACCTTCCGTCCCTGCTCGTTGTCCTCCAATCCCTGCGCCCTCGTCTCCAAAAACGCCAAGATGTCACTGGGGTTGATAGGGGAGCCACGTAGCACTGGTCGCATCAGCCCTCACCCCCATCCTGTCGGACGGCCTCGCCTTGCGCTGGCTCAGGTCAGGGAGGTTGAGGAGCACTCCGTCGCTGAAGAGGATCTTGTCACGGCCCCGATCACCGTCAAGGGCAGGCAGGCGGTTCCCGCCAGCAAGGCCGGCCATCACGGCGTTGCAAATGGAGCTCGCAAACGACAGGTCGTTCAACGGCTCCGGGGGGACGGCATCCCGGCCGTCAAACGGCATCATGAGCCTCTTCAGGATGTCGCTGACAACAACGACGAGGTCGTCCTTGTGTCTCGTCTCCCAGAAGCCAGTCGAGGCGAAGAGCTCAAAACACGTCCTCTTCTCGCCGAGCTCGGCCGGCACATGCGCCACCGGCTTCAGGTTGGCAACCACCAGCCTAGCAAAGTCGGCGTTGTTCTGCCTCGCTCGGGATGATCGCACATGACGCCGACACCTCTCCTTCAGCGCCGCAAACTCGAGAAAGTGCAGGTCGCTTGCCACGCTCCAATCGAAGTTCGCGTGGTGCTCGGCGGCAAACTCCTCCCACTTCGGCATGGGGGTCGCCTTCACGTGCGTGGACCCGCAGGCGTCTCTCACACGCTCGGCCGCGTCAGCGTAGACGGCCACACCGTCGTGCTCCAAGGACACCAGTCTCGCTCCAGCGGCCGCCTGCATGCGGTCGAGCAGAGCCCTCTCCGCGTCCTGGTAGACGGAGAAACACTTGGCGGTCTTTGTGCCACTGCCGAGCCTCGGGCGAGAGCACGGCCTCACACTCACGGAGAGTCTTGGAGATCCCGTCCTCCAGGCGGTGCAGCCAGCTCACTGCCTTGGCAACCAAGCCGCCCTCCGCGACCACGGGAATCCTCCTCATGACCTTGCTCGCCCAAGTGGAGAGACTGCCCCCAAAGCCGATGCTGATGATCAACTTCTTGGCCTCCACCCGGGGAACGTCGAAGGCTTTGCCGATCATCTCCAGTACGGCATCCCAACTCGCACACGCGGAAACGCCCGGACAAGAATTGGAAGTACGCGTTGCAGCAGTCGACCTCAACGATGTCCATGCCAGATCTGCAGATGTAGCGAATGAGCTTGTAGAAGGCAAAGGCGCTCCGGCCCACCAGCTCAGGCGGGATTCCCTTTTTCAACTCAGACTGAAAGACGCGGGGCAGGCGCGCGATGGCATCATCCCGCGCTTGCTTGATCGCCGCGATGGCCTCCTTATCCTTCAATCCGGAGGGAATTTCTGGCACGTCCCCCACCCCGCAGCACCACCTCGAACGCAGCCCTGGAGCGTGGCGACACTCTCGCTGGAGCACCGGGATGTGGCCGACTCCGTTCCTCACCCCGACTGCCCGTTGGCGGATGGACAAAGCAGTCGCAGTTCTCCAACCGTCTCACGGCGTCTAAGCTCAATGCCTCCTCGATGGCCGTCACGTTCACGGGCTCCCATCTCACAACGTGTCCAGAGAAGTCACCGTCAGAGGGCGGCTCCTCTTCAGGGTCCTCGACGTAATCCGCAAAGGCGGCAAATCGCTCCTCAGGCCCGGCCGTGTCCTCCTCTCCAACGGGGAGCTCATCCACCGGCTCCGACGCATCCGGCAAGGATACCCGACGACGCTTCTCTGCCTGTCCCTCCTCAACATCTCGCCAGCTCGACGCATCGCATGAGCTCATCATCTGAGCAAGCACTTCCGCTCGCTCCTTGTCAGTGCCGGACTGCGCACGGAAAAAGATCACCGCGGCAGGCACTCTCGTCTCCGGCCACGACAGCCTGCTGCAAATCGTTGAACTCCCTGGACATGGCTTCGAGCTCTGAATCTGGAATCGACCGGTCTCCGAATTGGTTTGATCTCTGAATCAGCTGCCACTTCAATTATGGCAAGAATGCTCTCATCGACATCACTTGCACTGCTGCACGTCCACAGGACGCGGGCCCAACACAGTCAGCTAGAATGGGACACCTCTCGTCTGCCTCCGACGGCCCGGGATTCGAGTTGACAGGGTGTCAAAACCGTCAAAAGCGTCAAGTGCCAAAAGCCGTCAAAAACCTCGAGGAATCAACTGCGAGAGGATGCCTTGCAGCATCTCGATACGTCGAAAGCCTCCAAAATCTCTGAAAAAGTCGTCACAAAAAAAG
Source organism: Effrenium voratum (assembly GCA_963377175.1). Lineage (NCBI taxonomy): Eukaryota > Dinophyceae > Suessiales > Symbiodiniaceae > Effrenium > Effrenium voratum. Next base: position 432,566 of record CAUJNA010003253.1, on the reverse strand, counting down.
CCACTGCTTGGCTTTTGACAATTTTGACACACTGGCAAACCAGTCTGCCCCCAAGAAAATCAGACCCTGGGACTTCGGTTCGCAAGGTGTCAAAAAAATGTCAAATGCGTCAGAAGCGTCAAAGACCGTCAAAACCCACAAAAAAACACCAGCGGAAGCTGCCTAGTATGCCTCAAGTCGCTGAGAGCGCCCAGAACCTCCGAAAAAAACAGTCACGAGGCGCAATTTGACACTTGACGCTTTTGACGGTTTTGACACCCTGTCAACCAGGTCTGCCCGAAAAAAATCAGAGGGATTGACAAGGCATCCTGTCGAGGATTGAGGGCAACGAGGTTGGGCGAACCAGTACTATGAGTCGTTGGGCGAACCAGTACTATGGGTCGTTGGGCAAGTGAGTCAGTACTAAGGGCCGTTGGGCAAGTCAGTACTAAGGGCCGTTGGGCGAACCAGTACTATGGGTCGTTGGGCAAGTCAGTACTAAGGGCCGTTGGGCAAGTCAGTACTAAGGGCCGTTGGGCGAGTCAGTACTAAGGGCCGTTGGGCAAGTCAGTACTAAGGGCCGTTGGGCGAACCAGTGCTATGGGTCGTTGGCGCCCGCTCGGCACTCCTAACCTAAAGTGCCCGCTCGGCACTGCCTACTCCTAATCTAGAGTGCCCGCTCGGCACGTTTATTTAAGTGCCCGCTCGGCACTGTGCCCGCTCGGCACGCCTAAGTGCCCGCTCGGCACTCCTAAGTGCCCGCTCGGCACTGGAAAAAAACAAAAAAAAAAAAGGCCGCGGGCCCGAGCGCTTTTTCCTCCAGGTCGAGGCCGCCGGGCTCACTGTCCTGCGAGGGATCGATCGAAAAAAAAGGGGGAAAACGACCTCCGCCACGAGCCCGCTTCGGAGGCGGCGCCGACGCGGAGCCCTGGCACGAAAGCGAAGCCGATCGATTTCAACGGTCGACGGATGAGCCTTGAGCTGCTCCAGCTCCCGTCGGAGCGCGATGGCATCCGCCTGGCGGGGCGCAACGGGAGGGGGGGAAAGACGCCCGGCAGCGGGCCTGAAAGCCTTGCGCCCAGGCTTTCTCGCCCCGCAGCTCGGACTCGAGCACCGCCACGCGAGTGGCCTGACAGGAGGAAAAACCCCCCAAAAAGGGGGGGAAAAGAAGGAAGGGAAACGCGCCTGCGAGGCGAGCTCCTTCATCAACGCCGCCTGCAAAACGGGTTTGCGGGTCCCGCCCAACCCCGAAAAAAAGGGTCGCGCCTTCTCCTCCTCCAGGACCGAGACCCGCGCTTCCGCTACGGAAGCGCGGGTCTCCGCGGCGTTGAGCTTCTCGTCCTGACAGGAAAAAAAAAGGCCGACATCCGAACGACGAAGAACGCGCCTTCACGGCGAGCTCAACGCGTGCCCGGCCCTGCCAGGCGAGCGGAAAAAAAGGGAAAAATGAAGGAAAAAAACCGCGCCTTGGCGGAGTTGTACTCCGCCTCGCGGCGGCGCTTGGAGGGCGGAGGCCTCCACAAGCGACGCCAAAACCGAGAAAAAAAAAAAAGGCGAACGACGAAGAACGCGCCTGCGGCTCGCCCCCCAAGCCGCCTCCTGGCGGGCACGGAAAAAAAACCCTCCCAAAAAACCCTCGGCCGTCCTCCCAGCCGCCGCCCCAGCCGGCCGAGCCGCCGCACCCGTCCCACTCCCGACAGGCGTGAAAAAAAAAAAAGGCGAGGGCAAACCGGGCCTTGGGCGGCTCCCACCACCCCCAGCACTCCTCCTGACAGAAGACAGCAACGCACCAAAAAAACCGGCACGAAAAAAACTCCGAACGTCCTCCGCCACTCCGCCAGCTCCACTCATGGCCGGATGCCGGGCGCGCCGGGCGCTGTTGATGCTGCTGTTGATGCTGCTGCTGATGCTGATGCCCCAGCCGAGACCTTATCCCGCTACCCGAGACCTCCTTAGCCCGTTACCCGAGCCACTGCTGCTGCTGCTTATCCCGTTACCCGAGACCTCCTTAGCCCGCTACCCGGACACTGCTGCTGCTTATCCCGTTACCCGAGACCTCCTTAGCCCGCTACCCGGACACTGCTGCTGCTTATCCCGTTACCCGAGTCCTCCTTAGCCCGCTACCCGGACACTGCTGCTGTTGCTGTTGCTTTGAGCCCCGTGATGCGCTGCGCGGAACATCCCTCTCTCAGAGGATCGACTCAACTGTTCACATGGAACCCTCCTCCACAGCAACCTTCAAAGTTCTCATTTGACTGTTTGCCCTCAAGATCTGCACCACACCGAAAGGTCCCTAGCAAGCAAAATCAAGCAAAAAATCAACGTGACATCCGTGCGCAGCCGCGAACAGAGCATCCCCCCGTACCCCCAGCATCCCCCAGTAGAGGCGTCGTCCCGCGCGGGACATGAAAAAACCACGCGGAAACCAAGCAAAAAAAATCATGTCATGCCAAAATCATGCAAAAATCATGTCATGCCATGCAAAAATCGTGCAAAGCGAGCTATTCTTCCGGTCCGTATATAGATATACGGACAAGAAGAATAGCATTTTTTTCAGCGCAAAACCGTGCGAAACAAGCTCCCGACCATCTGCACAGATGCCCGAGACTGCGCGCGGCCGAGCAAAAAAAACTGGCCCCGTAAAAAAAGAATGGCAAGTTGGGCGAGACAACGACAGCAGATCACGGAGGCCGCGGACGGCGGCGCCCGGGCTCGCACGGGGGCGGATGGAGCCGTCGTGCTGAACTTGCGGCGCGGCCCGGGGGCCTACGCGCTGCTCTCGCGCGCGGACGGGCAGCTGACCCGGGCGGGCCAGCGCTACTACTCCCACCTGGGCCTGCGGCCTCCCAGCAGGGACTTCGACTACAACCAGCCCCTCATCCGCGAGGGGCCCAACGACTACATCCTGCTGTTGCAGAAGAAGCTCGCGCGCTCCCTGTTCGGCATCTCCGCGCGGAGCCACGTGGACGCGGCGACGCTGCGGCGCGCGCTGGAGCGCATGGACGCCGCGTGGCCCGAGGGCGAGGAGCACATGGCCAAGCTCAGCGTGAACGCGATGATAGGCCTGTGGGCGCGCAGCACGGAGGTGGTCTACAGCGTGCGCAGCAGCAGCAGCGAGCTGGACGGCGCGGGCGCGGACTTCTCTCAGGCCTTCGCCTACGAGGGGGGCATGGTGTGGGACTTCGTCTACGCCAGGAGGCTGCTGAGCAACGGCACCTACCGCCCCATCCATGACGCGGTCCTGGGCTTTGAGCAGCCTGGTGGCCAAGGCCCGGCGCATCCTGGACGCGCCGCCGCGCTACCTGGCGCAGGTGAAGACGGACTGCGGGCCACCCGGCCGAGCCACGCAGTGACCTACGCCAGCTGCCAGGGCCTCACCCTCCACAACCGCGTCCGCCTGGACCTGAGAGTCCTGCCACCTCACGCTGCGCCACCTGTACGTGGGCGCCTCAAGGGCCACGAGCTCCGAGCTGCTGGAGGCGGCCTGGCCGAACGGGCAGCACGGCGCCTCCAGGGGCTCCAGCATGAGGCGGCGCACCTCAAAGAGCACGCCCCACTGCCTGCCCATCAGCCAGGGCCTCCACAAGCGCGCGGCCCCTGGGACGCGCGAACTCCGCGGGGCGCGGCACGCGGTTGCCGGCCGGGTCCCAGAAGAGGCAGCGCTCCAAGTCAATCTTGCACTTCACGTGCTTGCCCTTGGCGCTCACCTTGACGGCGCGCTGCAGCTGGCTCTCAAGCTCGGTGCGGGCGGCCCCCGGAAAGGGCTTCTGGAAGACGATCATGTTGTCAATGACGCCCTGCTCCACCTCCTCCGTCCACAGCTCCAGGTCGGTGTAAGCACACTCCCACCCTCTTGGCCCCGTCGTCCTGGAAGTTGCCGGGCTCCACAGCACCTCCACGTCCACCTTGCACACCAGCGCGCCCTGATGGGAGTCCTCTATGGACATGAATTTCCCCGCCTTGGCAGCGGTGCTTGTTTTCAGCTTGTAGTCCAGGCTCTGCATCAGCTCATCCTGGGCTCCGGCGGTGACTACCTCCATGCTTGTTTATATACACGCATGTTGACTCGTACGGCGAAGGATAGATATACGGACGAGAGGAATAGCGTTTTGTGGCGCAAAACCGTGCAAAAAAGCTATTACTCCAGCGCCTACATTTACGTAGGCCCTGTAAGAATAGCATTTTTGTTGCGCAAAAACCGTGCAAAAGCTATTAGTCCAGTGCCTACATTTGCGTAGGCGCTAGACTAATAGCATTTTTTCAGCGCAAAACCGTGCATTTTTTTTTAAGCAGCCTCAAAGCTGGGCGGAGGCAGGCTCCGGCGTGACTGAGCGGAACTGGAGCTCGCCCGCGAGCTTGGCTGGGACTGGGGGCAGGGCTGCCGGACGTGCTGCTGCCTGAGCGCAGCGGCTGAGTGGCGTCATTCATGTTGTTGGCGGACCGGACGTCCTGCACGCCGCGTCCTCGCTGCCCTGCTGGGGCCGGAAGAGCGTGTTTCCAGCACCCAGCCCGTGCCCGTGCGAGGCCGTAGGCTGCGCCGCCTGCGATGCCCACGGCCAGCCCTCAGCAACCTCGCCCGGGTGGGCGCCAGGGCGGCGGCCCCCGGCCAGCCCCCCAGGTACCCAAATGCTCCGCCACCCTCGGCGGCAACGGCAACCTCACTCTCCTCCGCAGCCACGGCCGCCTATGATCTGTGGAGGCGGTTGCGCCTGGCCCGGACGGGGCAGCACGTTCAGGCGTACTCAGCTGCTTCTGGGGCAGCTGAGAGCGGAAGGCCTGCGCGGCTGCAAGCCCCCGCCTGTAAGGTCCGCTGCCGCAGACGGTCCGTGATGGAGGGGCCCCTGCCCGTTGCTGGCCAGGGCGCCAGCCTCGGGGTCTCCTGCCAGGTCATCCTCAACAAGCGGGCTCCGCCGTACCCTTGGTGCGCCAGCCGCACGTCCTCGTCCGGCCCTCGGAAGTCGGAAGCCGTCCTCGGGAATTGCCTGAAGCGGTGTGCTGCAGGGGCCGGGGTTGGGTCCTTGCTGGACTGCACAAAATCGTCCAAGTAGAAGTGGCTTGTGACAAAAGAGGGGCCTGGCGGTCCGGTTAATCCAGAGGCAGCGGCTCATTCCGCTCAAGGAGCCCCTGCTCAAAGCGCGGGCGCTGGTTGAAGCCGTGCGCCCGAAGCGTCTTATTTACTGTTGCGCAACTTCGCCCGCCGCCCGTTCCACGCCCCGGCGCTCGGCGCGCGCGTAGCGCAGCTGGGGTCCTGGCGGCGCACGGCCTCCGTCAGCCCACGTCGTCCAGTGCCGCTGCCCCTCCTGCGCCTGCCTGCGTTCCCCAAGCCAGTTGTTGAGGCCCGCGCCTCCCCAGTTCTCGGTAGCGCTTCAGCAGCAGCGCTGCAAGTTGTAACTGGGGTACGTCTTGCGGAACCACCGGAGCATCCGCGGCCGTTGCGGGGCTTAATGGACATCATGCCTTTACACTAGCGCTTGCGCTGTTGTCAACCGGTCATAAGCGGACTGCCTCTCCAGCATGCGCAGCACGCGCTGCTGCTCTCTTGTAAGCTAAGGCGCCTCTGGTTCAGCCGGTGCCCAGCCGGTGCTTAGCCGGTGCCTCAGCCGGTGCCTCTGCTGGTGCCTCCGCCGGCGCCGTCTCAACCGGGGGCGGCTTTGGCTTGCGCTTTGGAGCAGCGGCTCAGTAGGCACGTCCTGCTTCGGTTTGCTCCCAGGAGGCCTGCCCGCCGTTTCGGTTCCGCCGGCGCAGCGTCTGCGCAACGTGGTCAAGATATAACACGAACGACAAAGACGACCCGCGAAGCCGGACAACGTTGCCGTCCAGGTCGGTCAGCCGGAGCGCATGTGCCTCAGGGTAACCGGGCCCTGAGGGCCATAAGTGCCCGTCATCTGAGCCCGTCTCCACAATGGACTCCGCTCTTCAGCGTGATCTTGGAGAGGATGTCGTTGCCCAGGTTGCCCAGCACTCTGCTGGCGTTGACCGCTGGGGCAGCGCAGGTAGACCTCGTTGTGTGCCATCATGCGGACGAACCGAAGCTCGGGCCCAGCATGTGGTCCACGCTGAAGGGCTTGGTAGGGCTGCTTACTGGTACACTCTGTCGTAGGAAACAGCTTGATCTTCCCCATTTCCTTTGTTTACTTGTCAAATTGCCAGCGGTGCGTTCATCCTGCTGGCCTCCGGTGGTCTCTGCCGCGGCGGGCGGGCTGGCGCCTGTAGGGGTTAAACAACTGCCTATTCTGTCTCCCGTCGGCGCGTTCATTTGAGTCGCCGCTTGCCGGGGCGTGTGAGAAAACACCAAGAGTGTTCAGCGATGGCACCTGTGCGCCGGCCTGCGAAGAAGTGCCCGCATGGGCGACAGTGGTCTGTGTGCCGCGACTGCGGCGGGTCGTCCTTCTGCGGACACGGTCGGCTGCGATGGACGTGCCGCGACTGCGGTGGAGCGTCCTTCTGCATGCATGGGCGGAGGCGGTCTCAGTGCCGTGACTGCGGCGGCGCGTCGGTCTGCTCGCATGGAAGAGCGCGCACCCACTGCCGTGACTGCGGAGGCGCTTCGTACTGCGAGCACTCGCGTCTGCGGAAACACTGCCGGGACTGCGGCGGCGCGTGGGCGACTGCGGGCAGAATGCAGGAACTGCACCAATTTTGTATGTCAGATTGAAGGCTGTCCTCGGCAAGATCTCCCATTCGCCGGAGCGCGGTGCTTGCTGCAACATGTGCGAAGAGCGCACGGCGACAATCCGCGCTCAGTCACCAAGAGCAAGGAACTGGAGGTGCACCAAGCACTCCGCGATGCACAGATCGCCTTCGAGTACCAGCACTACCTGCCCTTCCGCGGCTGCGGGTTGGAGTCGGAGACGGCGCACGCCTTCGCGGACTTTGCTCTGCCGGCCCCGTGGGGCTACGTGCTGCTGGAGGTTGATGAGGAGCAGCACAAGGCCTACGACCCCAGCTGCGACGTGCGCAGGGACTTTGACATGGCCGCCAGTGTGGCGCTCGGCAGCGGCCACAAGCTGATGGTGCTGCGCTACAACCCGGACGCCTTCAAGATCGCCGGCGTGACGCGGCGGACCACCAAGAAGGAGCGCCACGCTCAGCTGATCCGCCTGCTGGGCGAGCTGTTGGCGCGCGAGCCGGAGGCGCCTTCCACCCGCCTCTTTCTCTTCTACGACCGCGGCCGCGGAGAACAGCGCGCTGCCCTGCGTGGCGGAGCACTGGTCCGAGCCCGTGCGCTCCGTGTCCCGCTGCGCATGATAGTCCCACAGAAACTAAAAAGCTGATGCGGCTGAAGTACATGGGAAGTAAATCCTGGTTAGCTCCTCACGTGGACCGGCTGCTGGGGAACGTCGCTGCGCTTCACTCTCCCTTCTTCGGTTCTGGAAAGCTGGAGTACTACCTTGCCGCCCGGCGTCCGGTCCTGGCGGTGCGTGGTGTCGACGCCTTTGAGCCCGTCGCTAACCTGCACCGCTGTTACTTGAGGCAAGACCCGGTCTTCCTGCGCTCCTTGCTGCGCCTGGTGGCGCGCAAGGTAGACAGGCGCTTCTACTTCAGTCACCTTCTGCCGGGCACTCAGAGAGGCCGCGCCGGGCGTCGGGCTGCCTGCTCATACGTGCTGCTGCGCAACAGCTTCTCGGGAAAGTGGGGCTCCTTCACACAGCAACGGCCACTGGGGCTGAGCAGCGTGCGGCGTACACAGCGCCCTCCGGCGAATGTGACCGTGCGATGCCAGGACGCGCTGGCCTATCTACGCGCTCTGCCCCGCAGGCACCCCGACAGGCCATATACTACATCTTCCCAGGTCGCAGCATGAACTACTATGGCACGAGGAGGCGGGGGCATGACCTGGCCTTCCGCTCGGAGCTCCGAGACGCGCTCTTCGCAAGCGGCCTGCCCTTCCTCGTGAGCATCAACGACGTGCCTGAGGCCTGGGAGCTCTACAGCAGGGCCGGCTCCATCACGAGGCTGTGCTCGGGCAAGAACAGCTCCAAGCCCGAGCTGCTGGTAGTGCACCGGGCCAATCCTGCTGGTGGAGCAATCCTGCGCCCACAGCAGGATTGAAGCTGCAATCCTGGCCCAACACAGGATTGCCAGGTCCGCGCCAGGGCCGCACCAGGCCCGCACCAGGCCCGCACCGGGCCCGCGCCAGGGTTTTTTTCGGGCTGAAATCCGACCCAGGCCGCACCAGGCCCGCACCAGGCCCGCACCAGGCCCGCACCAGGGCCGCGCCAGAGCGAAGTCGGACCGAAGCCGCGGAGCTGGTTTCGCTTTTCCAAGCCTTTTGCGCACTTTTCGGCCCGGTGACGAAGCGGTGACGAAGCGGTGACAAACGGTGACGAAAGCGGAAAACTGAGCAAAGAGGTTGTCTGGAGCCCGCTTTCGACCGAAAACCTGCTAATTTGGAGGCTCAGGCATCCCACTTGCAGTCTGACACGAAAAACGGACTCTTCGGACTCGACCGTTTTGAGCGCTTTTTGCACCAAAAACGGAGCCGGATGGAGCGGTGACATCGGTGGTGACAAGCTCGGCGGGCTGACGGACCACCTCGGCGGGCTGTCGGACTCCGAGCCTGGTCCTCGGGCCGCGGAAAACCCTGCGGAGAACGAGGTTCGGAGCTGGGGCCGCTTTTGCGCACTTTTGCACCCAAAAAGCGAGCGGTGACAAAGCGGTGACAAGCGGTGACGAGTTCAGCGGGCTGGAATTCGCAGGCTTTTCGGGGCAGAAAACGGAATTCGGAGCACGGCGAACGTCTGGAGCCCGATTTCGACCAAAAAAGAGCGAATTTGGTGGCCCAGGCAGCACTTTTGACGCCTGACACGAAAAACGAACTTTTCGGAGTTCGCCGTTTTCAGCGCTTTTTGCACCAAAAACGGAGCGGCGACGAAGCGGTGACATCGCTGGTGACGAGTTCAGCTGGTTGGAAATTTGGCTGTTTTGGCGCGTTTCTTTGCCAAAAAAGCCAAATAATTAGGGTGCTATAGGCAGTCCTTCCTTACTACTCCATGTGATACCAGCCTCAAACCAGCGCAGGGCAAGCTCTGCCCGCTGTGCGCGCGTGGCCGGGGTGCGAAGAGCCGTAAAGATTTGACCCGCCTCTTCCGCGATTACCGCCGTGTGCTCGGTGTCTTCGAGCTTTCTCGCGAGGTCTCGGACATCCAAGTCCGCGGCGCGCAGCTGCTCCTCGAGGAGCTCGATGCGGCGGCGCTGGTGCGAGCGCTCGGCCTTAAGCAGCGCATCCTCGCGAGGCCGCTTGTTGGGAGGCCGCTGGGCCGTCAGAGCAGTTGCAAGGCAGCGAGCGTCCCGCCCCACCCGCGCGGCGGGCTTCTCCATAAGCCATGCCTGCACGCATCGGAAGGCCGCCGAGGAAGTCATCTTGAGCAACTGCGGTGGGGCCATTCGAGCATTTGGCGGGCTTTTTTTCTTTCCGCGAGTCCAAGCTCGTCAGAGCGTTCTTATCCTCTGGGAGACCCTAAGACCCATCACCAACAAAGTTGTCACACGCCTCAAACCAGAAAAGCGGCACACCAGCATTATACAAAAGCTCGAGCCAAAGTGAAAAGCGTGACATGACGACAAAGTCATGAAACACAACGTCCAGCAACGTGCACACAAAAAGAGACGCAACTGCAAAGTATATCATTCCACTCAGGAAATCATGATATACAAACAGTCACTAGAAAAATATATAAATATATATATATATATATCCATCGCATTCTCATTAAAATGTTTCACAGCCAGAAATGGGGAAGTCAGGTCTCCTTCGAGACGTGCCGCGCACGGCGAAGGGATGCACCAGCTTTCTGGTGTCCCGTCAAGGCTCTTCTTGATCGGTTCCCCTTCGGGAAGATCAAGCCTTTCAAACACCCGCTTGAGTTTCCCCCTTCGGGAAGATCAAGCCTTAGAATTCCCTCCTGAAGTACCAACTGTTTGGTACGAAGTGAGCAGCGCAGCCGCTTGGCAAGACTGCTGCAAAAAGAGGGCGGGCGGGTGGGAAAAAATTCTCAAACGGCCATTGCAGAAACGAGGAGCTCCCTCCCACCCACCCCTTGGGTCTGTGCAATGGCGGTGGTGTGCAACGAAGTGTTGTTTATCCACAAAAACAACACATCAAAGCAAGGCCATTTGTGAACAACTCAAAAAGTTCGCTGATGGGATTGTTAGTGCCCCAGCACAAACACCAGGGGTCCCCCTTGTGGATAAGGAATTATCACTGAAGTGAGAATCATCTTATCCTCTGGGAGACCCTAAGACCCATCACCAACAAAGTTGTCACACGCCTCAAACCAGAAACGCGGCACACCAGCATTACACAAAAGCTCGAGCCAAAGTGAAAAGCGTGACATGACGACAAAGTCATGAAACACAACGTCCAGCAACGTGCACACAAAAAGAGACGCAACTGCAAAGTATATCATTCCACTCAGGAAATCATGATATACAAACAGTCACTAGAAAAATATATAAATATATATATATCCATCGCATTCTCATTAAAATGTTTCACAGCCAGAAATGGGGAAGTCAGGTCTCCTTCGAGACGTGCCGCGCACGGCGAAGGGATGCACCAGCTTTCTGGTGTCCCGTCAAGGCTCTTCTTGATCGGTTCCCCTTCGGGAAGATCAAGCCTTTCAAACACCCCATTCTACAAGCTCAAGCCAAGTGCCAATCTCTTGCAGGCCTCAGTCACTCTTGGCCTGACTCTGATGAAATGCGATGGATATCCTTCGAAGTTCAAACGAGACGCATCGTCAGCAGAAGGGACCCGGGCATACCACGATGTTGCACAGATCTCAGAGTCAACCTGCGCATTTGCTCTCAGCAGCCTGCCGTTGTCGACGACCGGGGAGAAAGCGCGGACAAACGCATACCTTGCACTCTCATTGTCGATGAACCACAGCAGTTTGCGTTCCTTCAGCTTCGCAGACCACGTACACTTGGCCACAATGACAGGCCACATCTCTGCTTGACAAATGACTTGCCTTTTGCCTTGTACAGTCCAACTGCTGACCAGTTCATGGTCAATGCGGTCGCCGAAAAATTCGACAATGCAACCCTTTGTCAAAACAAACTGCTCCGAAAGTGACAGTAGCTGCGTCATCTTCACACGCTCCATCAGTAAAAATTACCACTGGTGGTCTGTCGTCGCTTGCCCATATTTGACGGTCGCGAGCATTGACCAACGTGTCCACCGCAAGTTTCAATGTTTCCACAAGGTCCTCATCCAGTTCCATTTGAGCCCTGCCCCTGACTCTCGCGCTGATCTGTTGCACGGCCAGCTGTGAAGTCCGGCCCATGGTGAAGCCGCTGGCGAAGAGGAGCCTACCTCTTAGCGAGTCCAGCTCCTTGGCCAGCACACGCCTTCTGTCGACCAGTTCTGAAACACAGCGTCGGATCTCTTCAATCCTTCCTGGCTTGTTTCTCAGCCCTTGTCTAGTTGCGTCCAAAACTACAGTTGCACCCAGCATGTCGAATTCGCTGCTAAAAGGTTTCCTTTTGTCCTCCCCCATGGAGATGTTCCAACCCAACATTTGTAAGACAGTCTCGGCCGTCTCATGCGCAGATGCGGCCAATTGGGAGACCTCCAACTGGCAGTAGTCGTCAAAGAAATTGGTGTTCACGATCCGAAACAGTCTCACCAGTATCTGGCTAAGACACCTGGCCACTCGATTGAAACCAAGTACTGAACTTACGGCTCCAAAGGGAAGGGCTAAAAAACACACCTCGCCATCGTTGGGATTTGCAGCTGCAATGATGGAGCACCATGCATGGTCCGCGTCAGCTGTTTGTAAGCTGCCTTCAAATCCAAGGCTCGGCCCAGGATGCCACTCCGGCAGTGTTCCAAGCGACTGCCATCAAGAGCAGTTACAAACATCCTAGCTGTCGCTCCCACGTCGTCAATCCCCTCCAAAACAATCTGCTCAAAGGTACTTGTAGAAGCATTTATCCCAAACTGGGAGAAATCATCCACAGACCTGATCTTTCCAGACTGGCGCCCGAACCTGCGGGAAGGGATCCAGAGTGGACCATGCCTGAGTGTCACTTCCTCCTTCGTGAAGGGACCCTTGAGCCATCCAGAGCCATCGGTCGCTTGCTCGACAGACTCCTTCCACACTGCAGCAGCAACCTCGGGGTCAAGCAAAACCTTGCGACACTCTTGTTCAACGCATGCTTGAGCAAATGGGGCAGTTTTCTGAAGTTCTTCAGCGCTCATGCTTGCCAATCTCAATTTGCTCCGAAACTGCCCAGAGGGCTCCAGCTGTCCGACCAACTTGAAGCCTTCGCACAAATCTCGAAAAAGAAACTCATCATCTATCCTTGCATCTTCGCACAGTCTCTTGAAGAGCAAAAGTTGCTTCTTTGCAAGAACAGTCTGCAGATCAGGGTGCAGACCCTGGTGAAGAGCGATCTCCTCGCTCCTCAAATCTCTGGCAACCCTCTTGTATTTGATGATCTGTTCCAGCCTGAACTTTGCAACCATCAGAGCGCTGTTTGAAGATATCCAGCAGATTGCTTTCCAATTGTCCTCACCAAAAGCGCCCAACTCGTCAGTTGGGTGTGGCTGATCCAAAGCATATCTGGTGAAGTCCCTTGGTTCGAAAAAACTGCCATACTCCGCCATCTTGCGCGCCTCTCGCCGCCCAGCATCTGTACCATTCACACCCCCATCCACATGTTTGGAAAAGATGCGAATCAATTTGGACTTCTTGGGCACTGAGGCCAACCAAACGGGCGCATTGTCATCAAGGCGCATAGGTGGTGTCTGACCATCGGGCACCTGGATTTGGAAGGTCTGGGCAAATTCGGGCACCACGGCGCGCGATATTTTGCGATGCTGCTTCTGTGATGCCAAAGCAGCCTGAGACGCATGGGTTGGCTCAGGGTCCACCCCGCGCTTGGAAAGTTCTTGCCGGAAGCATTGGGCTATGCACCTGGCGAGTCCTGCAGGATACTCAGCTTCAACAGATGTAGCAAACTTCCAGTGCCCCTGCTGCATGGTGGCATTCCAGGGCTCGTGCACGTGCGACCCATCACACTGCAGACACAGTTCAGACATGTCAAAATTGGCCAGGAAACCGGTGGCTTTTCGTCGAGAGCCCCCGTACATGCACGAGTGACACTGGAACATTCTGAAACTGAGAAGCTCGGAAATATGCACAAACCAGGGTGTAAGCCACATGAGGCTTCTGGCTGGGTTCTCAACTGCAACCAAACAACCATAGTCTTGAGCGACTTCGCAAAGTGCTGCAGAGAAAGCATACAACTGGTTTGCCTGCGTCACCTTGCTTAGAGCCACGCCTCTGAGGCTGGGGAGGCCACAAGGATAGCTGTCGGAGCGAAGAGGTCGTGGCTGTGGTACACCACGCGATCTCAAATGAGTGCAAATGGGAATGTTGCGGGCCCTCGAACTTGTTCCACAAGGAGGCCCCATGAAAATGGCAACGACACTCTTTGAATGGACCAAATCAAAGATCAAATCCTGAACCCAAGGAACTGTCAAGTCAAGCTGCACAGCCGGACCTTTCATGCGTCCCCTGTTCGAAATGGTCAACACCGAGTGCTTCGAAACCGCATTGCCTCATGCAAGCAGTAACACCCGCCGTTCCACAGAACAGTTCTAAGAACGTAGCACCCTTCCTGGAGAAGTGCTGTGCAATAAGTGAGTCACGGGTGGAAACAGGCGTGTCTTGCACAAAAATCGGCTGTTCGGCAGGTTCAGCATGGTCAGTGTGTCACTGATGGGTCAAGAAAGTGTGACCCGTCTGAAAGCACCCTGCCTTGCAACATACGTGTCTTCCTTTGGGACAATCCGGGCCGTTCTTGCAGGTCCCTAAATTGTACCCGAAACAAATGGGACGCTTGGAGTCATCAAATGCGACACCGCCCATCAGCCCTTTCGGCATTGGAAAAGTCTGCCTCGCCTTCTTAGGCGGTGGTTGACCTGCCTTTGCAGGCTTCAGAGAACTGCTCACATTCGGCTTTGAACTGCTGGCCTTCGCCACTGGCGCATGGGGCCTTTTGGGCCGGGGCATCAATTGCCACATGACACAAGGCATATCCAGGACAGTTTGCAGGTGTTGATGCAAGGGCATAACACCAGGCGCATTCGCCAGTCCCGCCTTGGTGGCCTCAGCTAGTCTAACATGCACCTCACGGTCTGCAGCAACAAGCTGGGAAATCGAAATCTTCTCGAAACCGTCGGGCGCAGGCTTCAAATATTCATTGAAAAGCAAGTTGACCAGCTTCTCATGCGATTTGAAGCTCATTGCCTGCGCAACTTCATAGGCCACGCCTCAGAGCATTGGAAATCTCCAAATCGGTGGTCAAAGGGGCCGTCAGCTTTGGCTCGTGGTGAAATTCCTTGATTACACCAGAATGCTTATCAGGGCGCCAAACTTTCAACCCTGTGTCCTCGCTGAGGCCAGTGACCTCTTGTGCTCTCGTAGTGCAGCGATCCCATTCAATATACTTCCACCTGCCATCTTCGACGGCCTGGGAAACATAATTGATGAGGGCGTGGCTTGGCTCCATGGTGTTTTCGATGAGCAAGGGGTCAAGTTTAGCCTGCAAAACTGCGATTCTCTCAGCTACTTCTGCGGGAGGCAGCTTCGCTGGAGGCTGTCCCTCTGCCGATTCCACTTTGCGTTTCATCTCAGCAGCAGCTAGAGTATACGATTCGAAGTGGAGCCTTCTGAGCTTGGCGCCATCTGCATGATCGGCACTCCCCATGAGACCTGCTCAAACATTCGGGTGACAAGGCGGCCACAAACGAACGTCCTGGCTTCTCCATCCTCGGGATCGACATTCGTACGGGCAGATCTGTGCAGGGTTCTCCTCTTCACATGATTGAAGAGGTCGAAATCGGTGGTCAGGTGCTCATTGACGCCTTTGGCCATCTCCTGCACGTGCTCTGCTGCCTGCCTCTTTTCATTTTTAGTCTCTGATTCACTGCCATCAACGCTGCTACTGGTGCTCGATGTGGAATCATGTCTGGAGTCACTGCCGTGCTGCGAATCCAAATCTTCCGCACCTTGGCTGGCAGCATCGCAAGGTGTAGGCTCCCTTTCCATTTCGAAAAGGAGACCAGCGAGAACGCCCTCGATCTCAAAGTCGAGGAGGCCTTATTGCAAAATGTGTCCTTAAGAGTCTGGGCGATCTTCCACCTGACAGTTGGCACAAAATGCGTCCAAGCCTTGTCCCATGCATGCCACTGAATGCAATCACCCTCCACAATTCAAGGGACTGGTGCATCTCCTTGCCGAGCGCGATTGGCCAACTGTCAACGACTCTTCGTTTGACAGCCGCCCACTTCACACCGCTCCTTGAAACCTCACGCATTCCAGGAACCTCGGCCTGTGAATTTGCAGCAACATGTATAGCTTCCACAGGAACCGGTGGGAAGCTCTTGCTATTCTCAAAGACAGCGCAAAGAGGTTTCACTTCCCAGGGCATCTTCATGAAGGGTGCATCCCATGGCATTGAAATCTTCGACTTCTTTGCCCCCAAACGCCGTGCTGCAACCATGACTGCAAGTTGACGATCTGAACTCTCATGTCTGGATACTACAAAAGGCGCATCACTGGAACAAGCCACGGTTGTGTTGGCCTTCTCCACTGAGGCCCTTGCTCCAGGATCAGGCCGCCAAGTGTCCAATGTATCATGCATCTGACACGACGAGCCAGGATCAGACATGCAGTCACCATGGTCTGAAGAGCAAGCTGTTTCAAATTCAGGTTGCACACATTCGTGTAGTTTCTGCACGAAGTAGCCACAAGGTTCAACACCATCGTCACATCTGTCGTGCGAAGAATTTTCAAGGACAAACTGTTGGCCCTCCTGTTGATCATCAGATTCTCCATCAGGCACATGTCCAACAGAAGACGCAACCTCCAGAGCTTCATTAGAAGGTTGCAAATTCCGACGTGAATCAAAGTCAGTGGCAAACTCACCCTGTTTGAACTCATCCTCCCCATTTCGCATGCAATGGTTGGCTTCCGGGATGTGAGCCATGATCAGCGCAGCTGTGGGTAACAGCGGCTGATTCTATCCAGGAAGGAACGAGAATACCGCAAGGCCAGGTGCTGCCCAATGTTGTGGAACCAACGTTGGCAGCGTCTGATATGCAAGCAATGCAGCACAAAGCGACGCCAAGCCAGCACTGCACTGGCGCGAAAACGGCGCAGACACTGGCCCATGAAAAAATTCTCAAACGGCCATTGCAGAAACGAGGAGCTCCCTCCCACCCACCCCTTGGGTCTGTGCAATGGCGGTGGTGTGCAACGAAGTGTTGTTTATCCACAAAAACAACACATCAAAGCAAGGCCATTTGTGAACAACTCAAAAAGTTCGCTGATGGGATTGTTAGTGCCCCAGCACAAACACCAGGGGTCCCCCTTGTGGATAAGGAATTATCACTGAAGTGAGAATCATCGCCTGCGAAGATTTCTGTTCTCCTCGAGGATCTCGACGCGGCGCTCCAGCTCCTCACGGCGCCAAGTCTCACGGTTGACCTCCCCCTCAAGCAGAGCAGCCTGCTCCTGCACCATCCGCAGTTCCGCTAGATTTCGCTCACCGAGATCGTAGCTGCGCTCCAGCTGCCTGCGGAGAATTATCTTCTCGCGCTCCCGCTCCTCACTGCGCGCAGTTTCAACGCGGAGCTCCCCACGCCCGCGATGAGACGCCGGTAGTACAGACGCTCGGCCTGGAGCAGTGCATCCTCGCGAGGCCGCATGTAGGGAGGCCGCCATCAGAGGCCGCTGAGGAAGTCATCTTGAGCAGCTGCGGCGGGTTTTTTTGAGACCGTTCGAGCATTTGGACCATTCAAGCATTTCGCGGGCTTTTTTTCTTTACCGCGGCAGGGTTGGCTGTGGGACTCGCAGGCGGCGCAGCCTACGGCCTGGCCCGCGGCAGGGTGCTGGAGAACACGCTCTTCCGGCCTCAGCAGGGCAGTGAGGACGCAGCCGTGCAGGACGTCCGGTCCGCCAACAACATGAACGACGCCACTCAGCCCCAGCACTTCACGCTGCGCTCCGGCAGCAGCACTGGCAGCCCCGCAAGCAGCTCCCAGTCTGGATTCCGAGTCCAGGCGCAGGCCAGTCACACGCCGCGCCCCTTCTCCTGGGGCCTGAACCCTGTGACTCTGCCTCAGTCCCAGCCGAACTCCCGGGCAAGCTCC
This sequence comes from Effrenium voratum, assembly GCA_963377175.1. Lineage (NCBI taxonomy): Eukaryota > Dinophyceae > Suessiales > Symbiodiniaceae > Effrenium > Effrenium voratum. The sequence continues at coordinate 415,420 of CAUJNA010003253.1, read as the reverse complement.
CGCAGCTCAGGGCAGTCCCGCCAGAGCCGCCTGCCTCCGCCGAGCTACGACCAGCTGGCCCGAGACATCGAGGCGGCCTAGACTACTTTCACCTGGGCCTGCGGCCTCCCAGCAAGGTCTGAGAGGGCCCCAACGATTACATCCTGCTGCGCAACGGGCAGAAGAAGCTCGTGCGCTCCCTGCAGGGCGGAGTGCTGACCAAGCTGGGCAAGGGCTTCTTCCGCGACAAGTACTACGAGTACCTGGTCCACGTGCCGGTGATCATCCGGGGCAGGCGGCGCAGCGGGCGGAACGCGGGGGCGGGCTACAAGCGCAGGGACTGGCTGCCGGTGAACGAGCTGGGCGGGGCCATGACGAGGCACCCGGCACACCTCACGGAGGAGCAGGTGGCGCAGCGGGTCAGGCAGCAGGTGGAGGCCTCGCTGAGAGACCCGGGCGGCCCCATCCTGCAGCTCTCGGACGAGACCTACTTCCTTGACCCTGAGGCACACTGGGTGGTCAGCACCCAGAGCACGCAGCGCCGACCGAGGTGCAGACGCTCCTGCGCCAGCGCGTGAGGGGCCTGAGGAGCTGCCCTGCGAGGAGGACGTGCTGCAGAGCGCCTTTGAGGACAAGCCGCTCTGCGTGCCCCGGCAGCTGGCCGAGCTGCGGCAGCTGAGCGTGGAGGAGGTGTGCGCCGACTTTGACGCCATGCTGCGCCACGACTGGAGGCGCCTCGGCATCTCCGCGCGGCTGCGGGCTGACGGCCGGCACCTGCGAGCTGGACCACGTGGTGCCGGTGAGGCAGGCCTTTGCGGGCAGCGCGCAAACCCTGCAGGCGCACAGCCCACCAGCCTGGAGAGCCGCGTGGCGCCCGGAGTCATGGAGTACGCCCGGAGCCCCAAGCTGCCTCCTCTTGTCTTTGAGGCGCAGGCGTGCAATAGAGACGCGCTGTACGTCGGCGTGGACGTGGTGCGCTGCAGGCGCACGGGCTGGCCAACGCCCCCTTCCCCCTGCCCATCCTGTGCCCGGCGGACGGCGTTGCCCGTGGACGGCGTGCTGCCGGACCTGGCTGCTGCGACGCGAGGCAGTCCTTGCCTGAATTTGTTGCCGTACGTGGGGCCCGGCTGGTACCCGAAGGTCTCGCCCCGACGCTGGACCTGGGCGACTGCCGCTGGGACCACATTGTGTTGGCATCTCCGCGCGGAGCCACGTGGACGCGGCGACGCTGCGGCGCGCGCTGGAGCGCATGGACGCCGCGTGGCCCGAGGGCGAGGAGCACATGGCCAAGCTCAGCGTGAACGCGATGATAGGCCTGTGGGCGCGCAGCACGGAGGTGGTCCGCAGCAGCAGCAGCGAGCTGGACGGCGCGGGCGCGGACTTCTCTCAGGCCTTCGCCTACGAGGGGGGCATGGTGTAGGAGGCTGCTGAGCAACGGCACCTACCGTCCCATCCATGACGCGGTCCTGGACTTTGAGCACTGCATGGTGGCCAAGGCCCGGCGCATCCTGGACGCGCCGCCGCGCTACCTGGCGCAGGTGAAGACGGACTGCCTGCTGACGCAGCGGCTGCCGAAGCGCTTCACGGAGCGGCTGCGCGCGCTGGAGGCGCTGCGCCACCCGGACGGCACGCCGGTCTACCGCGTAGAAGAGACGAAGCCGTTGCTCAGCAGCAGGGCGCCGGCCGCGCATGGAGGCGGAGCGCCCCAAACAACGGAGGTGGAACGGGGTGGACGACCCCGTGCGGGCAACTCCCTGCTGCTCACGGGTCTGCCGGGCACCGGAAAGACGCACCTGGCCCGGACCATTGTGGCGAGGCTGCGAGAGCAGGGCGAGGCGGTGCACCTGGTGTCCAAGACGCTGGGGGCGCAGATGGCCGACCACTAATTCCGCAAGCCCTCTTGGCTCAAGCTTCGCGGCGCTAGGGTTTGTTGTCTCGGGGTAGACGCCAAGAGCCATGGATATTGATCGACTTGACAACGATGTTTTTCCGGGTATGCAGCTTTCGCCTATGTATGGCTCTTTCGGACCACCCGTTGGCCTTTTGATACAGGAGTTGTCAGAACTTCGTCTTCCTGAGCAATTCTTCCTGTGTACCAAGAATGCTGTTCTTGATATGTGGCCCGCTACATCTTTTACCTTGAACCAACCATGCTCCTTTCGATGTGGTTTTTCAGCTTTCTTGACAGACATTGATGACCTTGCCTCGTTTGAATCGCCTCACTTTGCGAACATTCAAATATTTGATTACAAAGGTATTTGTTTTGATTTTGATGCCATGCTTCTTGCACCACCTCGGGTTCGACGAAATCTTGACCTCAGAGACGGAGATTTCGCTACGGTCTTCGATTATCAGATGATCGAGGATACTCCTCGCAGAATTTTTGCACCTTGGGGCATTGAAGCTTGCATAGCTAAGAACTTTTCCCCTGACAAGATGAGTTCCGCCTTGGACCTTTTTTCTGGCCTCGGGGGGTGGAAGATGGGAAAAGCCTGGACAGATCAGCTTCAGCTTCCCTTTGCTCTGCCGCCAGTGCTTTGCTCAGTGGAAATTGAACCACGTACTGCCAAGTTTTCTGCGGAAACATTGAACTTGAACACTGTTACGGCTCACCATTTGGTCACCTCTGAACGAAAATTCTGGCCCAAATTTCCGTTCATTGTCATTGGGGATGTGGATTCTTGTCAGATTTTGCAACAGATCTCTTGCATCAACACGTCGGTTTTGGTCGCATCGCCATCTTGTCCCCCATGGAGTGCAGCATCGAAAGATGTTTTGGGACTGGCATCTCAGCTTGGACAGAATATGATTTCTACAGCCAGATATTTGCACGCTTTGAGACCTCTGATCTTCGCCTTGGAGAATGTGGCCGCTCTGCCTAGGCATCCTCATTGGAGGTGGATCAAGCGCCTTTTTTGTGGATTGGGATATCGATTCATCCATGAAACCACGGAAGATCCTGCCTCTGTCATCCCGGTCGCCAGGCCCAGATACATGGCTATTCTGCTTAGGTTCGATGTTTTCCAGCAGATTTCAGGCACCAATATTGCTTCATATCTCAAGACGATCAAGATGCCGCTGTACAAGGTGCCTCTGAGACAGTGCCTTTGGGATTTACAGCAAACTCTATTGCGGACAGAGTTGAAATTGTCCGATGTGGAAGTCCAGAAACTCCTTGATCCAAGGTTTGTGCCTCAGTGGAATCGTGACACCATTTTCCGACCTGCAGACATTTGCAAAATGCGCAATTGCCTTGAATCTTTGAAGTTGGATTCAGTCATGGCATGTTACCGCACATGCCTTCAGTTTCATGACCATCAGCTCGCAAAGGGTGTCTTCATGCAGGCCAAGGCTTTCATGGTGGATGATTCGCAACAGGTACTGTGGTTTGCGTTGGCACCTGATGAGATTGCTGCCGCACTTGGAGTGGCACATCATGGATTTGCATCTCTTTCGAACACAGAGGCTTATCGCTTGCTTGGAAACATGCTTGTGCCAGTGCGTTCAGCCTTCCAGTGGCTCCGGATAGCCCAGACGTGGACAGCAGTCATGAGCAAAGATCGTCGGTTGCCTCAACTTGATGCCTGTTGCCAGGAATTGGCAACGCTCTGTTGCCAGGCGGTTCTAATCCACAAGAACGCCGATGAGTTGACTATTCCGGTCTCGATCTCAGCGACATTGCCCTTCATTGTGTGGAGATTGGTTGAGTTCTCCCAAGATCGTTGCCAGGTGTTTAGTTGTGCGCCTACCTCTTTTGAGATTCAAGATGCTTGTGATCGCATCCTGCATGCCTGGAATGAAGATGGCACCTCGCTGTCGACACACTTCCTCAGACAGGCCCTGATGCATGTGCGGATAGTTTACAGCAGTGTGTATTGTGGTCAGACAGGCACTCCATTCATTTGCAGTTGGATTTGCACACTGTGGCAATTGCGTGTGTGGTGGATGGAGATCCACGACAAGGAGCCTCCTGCAATGCACCGCTTACACATGTGCAGCTGTGTCAAAACCTCAGGTCTACACAGCTGGCTTTGGGCAGGACGGACGCATCCATTTTCCACCTTGCCGACAGTGCAATCGCTTGTGCTTTTGAAAATGCTGACTTTGTCAAGTGTACCAGCTGCCTAAGGGACTTTGAAGCTACAGCACTTTCCGCGCTTTTTGGATGTACCTTGCAGGTCAGAATTCCCGTTTTCGAGGATGACAGGGCTGGTGCAGCACTTCTTCCATCCAGGACGGGTTTCAGGATGGACTCTGCAGACACAGCTATCCTGGTGAATGCTCGCTATTTCACCTCCTTTTTGGACGTGCACTCACTGCCAGTCTCTCAGTGTGAGGCGGTTTTTGCGTACATTGACTTTGATGGATTTCTTTTGTGGAAAGGATTCATTTCACCTCAGCAGACTTTGCAAACAATTGTTGATGCATGGTTGTTTGCCAACAACGCCATCTCCATTGCACCTACTTGCCGAATCGTGATTGCTGGCAGACAGGCTTCGCCTGAATATGCAATAGGTGATTTCCTTATGAATCAGACCTCGTCTATCAAGATTCACCTCAGATACTCTCTTCATGGTGGAGGCCCGACGGAAACATCAGCCGACAAAGTCCTTGAGGCAAGACGTGCAGTCGCTTCTTTTCTACAGGAACACGGTGCTCAGTTTGAGGATGCAATGGAGTGGTCTCAAAATGTCATTGATGCACTTGGGTTTGATCGCTTCAGGAAATCCACTTTGCTTTCAGATGAGATCCAATTGGCCAAGGCGCTCCTTGGTATGTCTTCAGCCGCATCAATCAAGATGCCGCCTGGACTGGCCTTGCCTCAGTTTCAGCGCAAGAGACAGAGACCCATTTCGGCGTCGCAACTCCAACTGGATTTGGCCCAGTTCTCGTCAACCGATGGCACTGAACTTGCTCTCCTTTTTGAGATTTCAGCACAAAGCCCGCCGGGGATTGCATTGTTGGACCCACAGCAAGCGAGACACTTCCTCACATGCACCCAGCTTGTTGATCATGAACTCTTGATGTGTGTGTGCTTGGGCGATGCCCAGCAACTGACAATCAACATTGCAATTCTATGTCCATTCCTGCGAAAACTGTTTCTGGAGAAACTGTCGTGGTTGCCGTCTGCGCCCACCAATTGGGAAAAAAGAATGTGAAATTTGAGAAAGATGAACAGAGGGCCATTGCTTTGCCCAGTTCCTCTATTTGGCTTTTTCGTATATTTCGTGATGAATTTGCAGATCAACAATGGGATGCTTTCATTTCACAGCCAATTCGCTCAGCTCTTGGTAGATTCCACAAGAAGCAGCCATTGCTGGCCCCGCCTTGGGGGCGTTCCTGGTCTTCCCCAGGTAGGAAACGCGTGACACCACAGGATTTTTGCATTTGCCGGTCGTGTTTTGGATGAGGACGTTGCTACTTTGTTGGCGCAGAGTGGCCACAATTCCGTTTACATGTCACCTTTGCATGATGACAGCAAAGGACTCAACCAGAATGCTTTCAGAGTGATTTGGCTGAACCAGCCCAAATCGCAGATGGCACCTATTGCCCTCAAAATGAACTCGCAGCTTCAAAACCCCCAAAGGCCATTTTGGCATTAGGGTGGGCAAGAACCAGTTTGAAGCTGCCTGGAAGCACCTTCGTCCTTCAGAACCTTTGCCGCCAGATGACACTGGTCATCGAACGTGGAAGATTGAAAATTGTCCGCCCGGGACAACCAGTTCAGTTATTATCACATGGCTTGGCCATCACAACTGGCAAGCTCGACCTACACGACAGCTTTCAGCTTCGACCTGGCTTGTAACCTCCTCCAAGGACCCACCAGCGACTACTATTCCTCTGAACAACCACTACGTCCTCATCAAAGAGGTTGTGCGCAACTTCCAACGCTCCCAACGCTCCGGAGGCAATCAAGTTCTTCGTGCTGGTGAGATGCCCAATGACATCAAGACTACACTGCCAGATCAGAAAGTCGATCCACTCCAGATTTTTGATCCATGGATGTCCACAAGCAAAGCTATATCCTCGAGCTCATCAGTCAACGACAATGTTCGGTTGGCGCAGAATGAGAAGCAGATTCATGAACTGAAGGCTCATTTTGAGCAACTTCAGCAGCAACAGCAAATGGACGCGAAGGAGAATGCGAAGTTCCGTCAGGATTGCACCAAGGAGTTTGCAGATGTTCGTCAGCAACTTACAGGGGAGATCCAACAGCTTCATGGCACCTTCCAATCGTCGTTGGAAGCAGCAGTATCCAAGCAGGAGGCGCGCATGACGTCAGAGTTCTCCGATCTCAAGAAGCTCTTGCAGAATTTGGGAGCCGGACAGCGCCCTTCTAAGCGTCCCGCAGATGTCGCTCACATTAGTCACATGTCTGACTGACCTCGAGGTTTTTATTTTCTCGGATGGCTCTACATGGCAGCCATCCAAATTCATGCCAGGTGTCCTTCTTTGCAATGCGATTTTGATCGCTACACGGGGTGTAGGGTGGGTGAGGCATCTCACCCAGGACCACAACTTGTTCGAGTTTGTGTCTCCAACGTGGGGTCCATTCTTGGTAAAATTGATCACCTTGACACTCTTGATTCTCATGTTACTGTTCTTTCTGAGACCTGCGCTACCTTGGCCTCACAGGAGATGATCTCGCGCAAGTTGTGCAAATCGTCTCATACTCCATTATGGGGAGCTCCAGTGGATGTCAAAAAGACCTCGGACTCAAGTGCTACCTTGTTTCGTGGTCATAACTCCGGAGTGGCGGTTTTTTCCAAGGTGCCTGCTCGCTATCTTTATGCGCCTACTACATGTTCCGCTTTTATTTCTGGCCGGCTTTTGCCTTGTTTGATCCGGCTCGGACCTTTCGATGTCATTTTGATTGCTGTCTACGGTGTCCCCACTTCCCGGGACATTGATGGCAAACATTGATGGCAAAGTGAATGACGAAATCCTTCGTCAGGCATTCGATTTGGCATCGTCATATAAGATACCCAGCTTGATTGTCGGCGACTTTAACGTCCGGCCACAACAGTTGGATTCCTTTAGTTCTTTTCTGTCGCTTGGGTTCATTGAAGTATTTGAGTGGTTTCAACGGCAGGGGATTGCCTTGCCGCCAACTTGTAAAGATTCCACCTACCACGACACCGCGTTGATTCACCCCACTTTAGTTCCGTATTTACAGCACGCTTGTGTTGATGTCCTCAAGAAGGTTGACGTCCATGCTCCGCTTTTTTTGGACTTTGTTTTCAAAGATGTCATTCCTGTTCAATATCGATGGGTTTTTCCAGCTACATGGAGTGATGACTCGCCGCCTTCAGAATATTTTGAGTCTCAATATGTGCAGCAATGTGAGCGTCACCCTTTCTTGACTGAGTCCAACTTGTCATTGCAAGAACAGTTTTTACAGTGGTCACGCAATGTCGAGCAGTCAGTACACCATTATCGTCAACAAGCCAATGCACATGGACAACACCACCTTCCACAGAGACAGCGGGGTAGATGCCAATGGCAGCCTCTTCGAAAAATGCATCCGCCCAAGACTGTTCGACAATGTTGGAGCGGTGGTTACAACCCGCCAGATGATACTACTTCGTTGCCATCTCATCACAAGGTCAGACAAGTGCGCCGATTGCAAGGTCTCTTCAGATCTCGGGCCGCGCTAGAGCACACGCCGGTCCTGTGCCCCAGGCGCTGCACCCAGTTGCATTTTCAGCACCAGAATGAATGGAATGCTATCTTGCGTGCCAGAGGTTTTGGACATTCGTTTTCTTCCTGGCTTTTGGGACAAGAAGGTATTTTCTATGTTCCTCAGCAATGTCCGGACGCAGATTTCATTTTTACTGCGTTTCAACTTGTCAAGTTTGATGCGGACATCTTGGTCAAACAGGAAGCCAGGCACCGTAAAGAACATTTTAAATCGCGATTGGCGTTGGAAGCCAAAAAGGGTAATCTCAAAACCCGGTTTGCTGACCTGCGTGGAAAAGGGCCGCCCCCGATCAAATGGATCGAGCACAATGTCACCACAACTGCCCGGCTACAAAGGTCGCCCAAAGGTGACGCCATCGTTTTCACCGACGAGGCTGCTGCATTTTCATGTGACATGCCAGCTACCTTTGGTGACGCTCAGGTCATTGTACGGCAGATCCATGGCTCTTATGTGCATCTCCGGGTTATATCAGGAGTATGCCCTACAGTTGGAAACCTGACGCAGCAGAAGTCGGCTACTCAAGTCTGTGAGCTTGATTATGTTTTTACCAGCTATTGGAAATTGTGGCAACGTGACCAGTTTGAACCTATTTCGTCATGGGAGGGAGGGCTTTTTTGTGTTAGGTAAAACGTGGATTGCAGTGTGTCACACCCCTTTTTTTTTCATTTCTACATTTCCTTGTATTCTTACCTTTTTCTATTCTTCGGCTTTTTTCGCACGATGGCTATTCCTGGCAGACCATTTGCCATGGTCCTGTTTTGTCACTTAATAAATCAGGTTCGGGAGGAGCTCTGAGGAAGGAGATATGAGAGTTGAAAACTCCTTTTTTTTTTTCCCTGTTTTCTTCCCCCCCTTCTCTTTTTTTATTCTTTTTTTTTTTCTTTTTTTTTAGAGTCTTTAACAAATTTTTTCTTTTTTCCCACGGCCCTCCCGCCGTCGGCCTTTCGGCACCTTATTTCGCTGTATGGCCGTGTTCTTGACTGTGGGGGAATTTCCAGAACCTTTCATGCGGGCGCGTGTATCCCTGCTTGGCAAGATCGACAATCCTCGCTTTGCAACCGATGCACGCCCTATTACTATCATCGGATGTATCGTCCGTCTCTTCACCAAGTTTTCAGCTTTCTTTATATTGAGATCCTGGACTTCTTTTTTCCCTGCAGCCATATCTGGTGGACTTCCAGGACGTGGAGTTCGGGTATTTTCATGGCTGCAACAGTTTGCAGCAGAGGTTGCAAACATTAAAAAGACGCCTGTTGCTGGTCTTAGCCTTGATTTGGTTAAAGCTTTCAATTTGCTGCCGCGAATCCCGCTTGGAAAATTGATGGAGCACCTCAACGTGCCGTCCAATCTTGTTGCTGTGTGGATGGCAGGACTTGGCAACCTTTCTAGAAGATTCACCTTCCATGGTGCTTATGGACAACAAATTCCGTCCTTTTCTGGGGTTCCGGAAGGATGTGCACTTTCAGTTTGTGCGATGCTGGCGTTTGGCTTTCTATTTCATTACCATGTATCGCAGACTTCTGCCGTACCCACTACATATGTTGATAATATCAACTTCACGGCACACACCTCAACTCGGTGGGCTGCCGCTTTTGAGGTAACCAGAGTTTTCATGGACGTATGGTCTATGCAAATTGACTGGCGCAAAACTTGGGTTTGGGCCAATGCCCCACACTTGAGAAAGTTTCTTGAAACCTTTCCGGAGCTTCGTGAAATTTATCCAGACCAAGTCCCATTGTTGGATTCCGCACAAGAACTGGGAGTCGCTCGCATATACAATCAGAGACCATCACCATCAGCCCTGCATGCTCGGGTTGGAAAGGGTGTCAGTCGTGCAAAGCGTATCCCGCGAAATTTGACTTTCGTGTCAGATCGTGCCAGATTGGTTCAGAAGGCTATTTGGCCATTGGCTTTGTATGGAGCAGAATCTCAATACTTGTCCTCTAATGAGATGCAAAGGCTGCGCCGTGCAGCATGCTCAGCCGTAGTAGGACCCTGGCAACAGGCTTGTGCTTGGATCGCATGTAGTTTCCTTCATCAGGAACTGGTTGATCCTTTCTTCTTTGTGATCATCAATATTTTTGCTATCTTGAGGCAGGTGCACGATACCTATCCCCATATTGTCCTCGAATTTTTGGGCTTTTTGCAACTCGATCATCCTCACAGATCCATCGGTCCTATTTCTACTTGTGCGATGTACTTGAAAAAGTTGCAATGGGAGCTGAGTGACACTGGTCTTCTTTCTGGACCCCCCGGATTCAGGCCGATCCAGATACTGCAAATTTCACGAAAGGACTTGAAAGCCAGATTGATGGCCTGGTGGCCTATTTTTGTGTATCAGCAAATTGCACACAGACGTGGCGTTGAGACATGGCTTATGTCTCGACAAATCACAGTGAAGGTGTTGAATAAATTTCATGATAGTGCACACGGTTTCTTGGCTTCGCGCATCACTAATGCTTTTCAGAGTCAGCAGGCCAAAGCGGGCTGGAAGGGGAACGATTTCTCCAACCCTGCTTGCCAGCATTGTGGGCTAGAGTGTACCACAGATCATGTGATTTTTGCATGCCCTTTCTTCCAAGAGATTAGGCAAGAGCATGCGCCTGCTCTTGACTTGCTTCGTGACAAATATCCTTCCTGGAAATATCTCCCTGTCACAGGAGTTTCCTCTGGGTTGGTTGCTATCTCTGAACAGCTTAATTCTATTCCTGTTTATTTTGATCTTGAAATCCCAAGCAATTTAGTTGATTTGCCGGCCATGATTTTCTTTACCGATGGGGGTTGTCGTAACCCTTCCATCCCCATGGCTCGCCGGGCATCGTGGGCTGTTGTCCAGTCATTTCTCACAACGGATGAGCAAGTTGTTCGTTTTTTGCAAGCACCTCCAAGTGGATATCCGCTGCAAGATCAATTCTGTGCCTTGGGGTGTGGAATCATCCCGGGCCAGCAAGACATTGCACGGGCCGAGCTTTATGCCATTGCCGCTATTATTGTTGCAGCCCATCATCAGCAATGCAAGGGCCAGATTACGGTCTATTCTGATTCCGCATATGCTGTCAGTATTCTTAAATGGGTGTCTCTACACCCACATGCAAGACCTGGGGATTTCAGACACCTGGCCAATCAAGACATCATCCAATGCATTGTGCATTGCTGGCTTCCCGATCAGTTCCGGGTTTTGAAGGTTAAGGCGCACCGTGAGATTCATGACGCCGTCGATCCCTTCGACTGCTTTCTCGTTGTTGGTAACGACGTTGCGGACCGGCTTGCATCTGCTGCACTTGACCTCGACGTGCCCGAGGCTCGCATTGCCGTACAATGTATCAGACACTCTGTGCATGAAATCGAATTTGATTTGCATCAAGTCTATTCCTTTTATTTGGCACTGGATCGCTTCAAGGTTGCTAACGAACAGAAGAAACTTGATAAGCATTGCCTTGACGTTGCAATCTCTGACCAAGTCCAGTCGAAGTCTTTTGATGAGACCGTGCAATGGATTGCAACCTGGCCGACAGAGGACCCCATTCAGGTTACTTTTGAGACCTTGCCGGACATCTTTCGGCAGGCTATCCCTGCTGGGCAACTTGCGGCTGACACAATTTGGAATTGGATGCATACCATCGAGTGGTCATCCAGACGAGCTCCTCTTGAATCAGATCCAGGTATTAATGCGTTGGAATTACTTTTGAGCTTTACTCTTCACACAGGTTTGAGACTTCCCGTGCCTTGGAAAACGAATTCCAAGACTTCATATACTTCCTTTAGGGATTATGACTCTGCTGAGATCGGAATGCTCCCGCCAGAAAAAAGAAGCGCTGGTCAACAGGCCCATACCCTTGTTGCTATTATGCGCCAATTGGACGCCATTTCTGGAAAGTGGCACCTGCCCGTGCCGCAGCAAATGAACATTCAACACATGAAGATTTTCTATCCGCTGCGGATGATTCAGGTATTTCCCATTAGGCCAAAGCTGCCTTTTGCTGGTAACGTGATACGTGAATGTATTTCTTATTTGCAATTGTGTCGGACAGACTCCTGCACGGCTCAGCTTACTATGCCCTCGGGACCTTTCGCATACACCCCGCCTGAGTTCACTGCTAATGCTCTCTCTACTCCTCAGAAAGGAGGGAAGCTCAAGAATCTCAGGAAGCTGGCACGTGGTCTGTGATTTCTTTGTCGTCTCACCTTTTTCTGTTAAATAGCTATCGGCCAGGAAAAGCCATGGCGATAGTGACGTGGAGCTCGCTCCGCAAGCAGGGGGAAAAAAAAAAGACCACTGGGTGCGCAGGTACGTGCGCGGGGGCAGCGCGCAAAAGCTGGACTGGCTGGTGGTGGAGGAGATCACGCAGCTGGACATGGCGCTCTGGGCGGACCTGGCCTGCGTGGGGCTGAACGCCGACGTGAAGTTCCTGCTACTTCCGGCAGTTGCCGGCCGTGCTGGACTCCTGGGCCGGGCGGCCCATCAGCGCGCCGTTGGAGCACAGCCAGCTGATCCGCGACCTGGCCGGCGGGCGCAGGCACGAGCTCACGGAGAACATGCGCTCCGACCCCGGCATCTTCAACTTTGTGAAGTGGCTGCGGGTCGGCGAGGAGGCGTGCCCCACGCTGGAGCAGGCCAAGGCGAGGCTGAAGGAGCTCTACCCCTCCAAGCCCGGGTGGCCGGACACCACGCTGGTCATCAGCCACCAAGCGCAGCGGCGAACCTGGAGCCGGACGGAGTGAGGCTGGACAACGGCGTGCGGCTGAAGAACCAGGAGCTGCTGCGGGCCACCCGGCCGAGCCACGCAGTGACCTACGCCAGCTGCCAGGGCCTCGCCCTCCACAACCGCGTCCGCCTGGACCTGGAGTCCTGCCACCTCACGCTGCGCCACCTGTACGTGGGCGCCTCAAGGGCCACGAGCTCCGAGCTGCTGGAGGCGGCCTAGCCGAACGGGCAGCACGGCACCTCCAGGGGCTCCAGCATGAGGTGGCCAAAGAGCACGCCCCACTGCCTGCCCATCAGCCACACGTGCCGGGCCTCCACAAGCGCGCGGCCCTTGCGCCGCGAGAAAGAGGCAGCGCTCCAAGTCAATCTTGCACTTGACGTGCTTGCCCTTGGCGCTCACCTTGACGGCGCGCTGCAGCTGGCTCTCAAGCTCGGTGTGGGCGGCCCCCGGAAAGGGCTTCTGGAAGACGATCATGTTGTCGATGACTGGGCCAGAAGCTGTTCGCCAGCTCCACGCTGATCAACGCGAAGTGTGAGAACATCTCCTGCTGCACCTCCGTCGCAGCCGTCCACCCGCCCGTCATCCGCCGGACGGGCGGCTTCCTAAAGAAAAGGATGACCACGATCTACGTGGACAGCCGCAAGAGGGTGGCCGGCTCGGACAGCGACTTTGAGGTCGACCTGGGAGAGTCCCTGCATCTGCAGAGCGACGCCCGGCTCGCCGTCTACAAGATCCGCCTGGCCGACAGCTTTTTGTCCACGGACCGGGGCCGCTACCTCTACTGGGTTGACGCCGCGCTGGGCACGCTGAACTGGGCGTTGTTGCCCGAGGGCGCGTACACTGGTGCCCGGTTGGCCGCCTGGATCAGCTCCAACTTTGCCACAAACAGCCTGAGCGTTGCCTATGACGGCAACCGGCTTATCCTGAACGACCTGGAGCTGCGGCAGCAATTCCCAGATGCCGCGGACTACCCCGCCGCGCCGCCCGCCTCTCCCACCAAGCCCTTCAGCGTGGACCACATGCTGGGCCCGAGCTTTGTCTCCGGCGGGCAGCAGGTCTTTGAGTTCGTCCGCATGATGGCGCACAACGAGGTCTACCTGCGCTGCGCCCAGCTGGCCAACGCCAGCAGAGTGCTGGGCAACCTGGGCGACGACATCCTCTCCAAGATCACGCTGAAGAGCGGAGTGGGTACCATTGTGGAGACGGGCTCAGACGACGGGCACTTCATGGCCCTCAGGGGCCGGTTACCCTGAGGCACATGCGCTTCCGCCTGACCGACCTGGACGGCAACGTCGTCCGGCTTCGCGGGTCGTCTTTGTCGTTCGTGTTATATCTTGACCACGTATAATTAAATGGAGCCGACCGAACAAGAGGTGCAAGAGGAGGCGCAAGAGGTGCCACACGCTGCGCCGGACGCTGCGCCGGACGCTGCGCAGGACGCTGCGCCGGCGGAACCGAAACGGCGGGGCAGGCCCCCTGGGAGCAAGAACAAACCGAAGCAGGACGTGCCTAAGCCGCCCCCGGTTGAGGCACCGGCTGAGGCACCGGCGGAGGCACCGGTTGAGGCACCGGAGGCGCCTCAGCTCACAAAAAAACAGCAGCGCGCGCTGCGCATGCTGGAGAGGCAGTCCGCTTATGACCGGTTGACAACAGGCGCAAGCGTACTAGTGTAAAAGCATGATGTCCATTGAGCCCCGCAACGAGCCGCGGATGCTCCGGTGGTTCCGCAAGACGTACCCCAGTTACAACTTGCAGCCGCTGCTGCTGAAGCGCTACCGAGAACTGGAGGAGGCACGGGCCTTCAACAACTGGCTTGGGGAGCGCAGGCAGGCGCAGGAGGGGCAGCGGCGCCTGGACGACGTGAGCCGGCTGACGTGCGCTACGCGCGCGCCGAGCGCAGGGGCGTGGAACGGGCGGCGGACGAAGTTGCGCAACAGTAAATGAAGACGCTTCGGGCGCATGGCTTCAACCAGCGCCCGCGCTTTGAGCAGGTGGTGGGCTACCTTGAGCGGAATGAGCCGCTGCCCCTGGACCAGCCGGACCGCAAGGCCACCTCGTTCATCACAAGCCACTTCTACTTGGACGATTTTGTACAGTCCAGCGAGGACCCCAACCCCCGGCCCCTGCAGCACCCGCCCCTGCAGGCAACTCCCGAGGACGGCTTCCGCACTCCCGCAGAGGCCACGGACGAGGATGTGCGTCTTGCGCGGAGGTACCAAGGGTACGGCGGAACCCGCTTTGTTGAGGATGACCTGGCGGGAGATTGCGAGGCCGGCGCGCTGGCCAGCAACGGTCAGGGGCCGCCCTCCATCACGGAACGTCTGCGCAGCACTGCAGACGGCGCGCAGGCGGCAGCGGACCTCATAGGCGCAGGGGCCGCGGGGCTTGCAGCCGCGCAGGCCTTCCGCTCTCAGCTGCCCCAGGACGCAGCTGAGTACGTGCGCCTGAACGTGCTGCCCCGTCCGGGCCAGCCGCAGCCATCGGCCGGCCCAGTGACGTGGAGCGCCTCGCGGGGCAGCGCGCGCAGGAGGTGGAGCGTGGCGCAGCGCAGGCCGTTGAGGAGACGGCGGCCGTGGCTGCGGAGGAGGGTGAGGTTGCCGTCGCCGCCGAGGGCGTGGGCAGAGCCTTTGGCTACCTGGGGGGCCTGGCAGAAGGAGCAGCAGCCCTGGCGCCCACCGAGGGCGAGGTTGCTGGAACGCTGGCTGGCGTGGCGGGAGTCGGCGCGGCGACGGCGGGGCTGGCCGTGGGCATCGCAGGCGGCGCAGCCTACTTCCGGCCCCAGCAGGGCAGCGAGGACGCGGCCGTGCAGGACGTCCGGTCCGCCAACAACATGAATGACGCCACTCAGCCTCAGCACTTCACGCTGCGCTCAGGCAGCAGCACGTCCGGCAGCCCCGCAAGCAGCCGCGCCTCCTCTCAGTCTGGCTTCCGTGTTCAGGCGCAGTCCAACAACACGCCGCGCCCCTTCTCCTGGGGCCTGAACCCCGTGGCCCTGCCCCAGTCTCAGCCGAGCTCGCGGGCGAGCTCCAGTTCCGGGCAGTCACGCCGGAGCCTGCCTCCGCCCAGCTTTGACCAGCTGGCGCGAGACATTGCGGCTGCTTAAAAAATGCACGGTTTTGCGCTGCAAAATGCCATTAGTCCAGTGTCTATATTGATATAGGCACTAGACTAATAGCTTTTGCACGGTTTTGCACTTCAAAATGCTATTAGCCTCGTCCGTACATCTATGTACGGACTGGGCTAATAGCTTTTTTGCACGGTTTTGCGCTGAAAAAATGCTATTAGTCTAGTGCCTACGTAAATGTAGGCACCGGACTAATAGCTCGTTTTGCACTGTTTTGCGCAACAAAACGCTATTATTCCAGTGTCTATATTGATGTACGCACTTGAGGAATAGTTTTCCTTCGCCGTACGAGTCAAAATGCGTGTATATAAACAAGCATGGAGGTAGTCACCGCCGGAGCCCAGGATGAGCTGATGCAGAGCCTGGACTACAAGCTGAAAACAAGCAAAGCAGCTACGTCACGGCGCGGCATGACGTGCAGTACTTCCCCAGCTCGCTGAGCTCCTTCTCCCCCACAACCTCTAGGGTCTGCCGCATCCCGCTGACCAGCGGCACGTCTTCATCCCATCAAGATCGCCTTCCGCGTCAGGAGCACGGACGGCGCCAACCCGCTGGCCCCAGCCACGCCCAACCCAAACCCGCCCACACAAAAAAATAAAACACACACAAACAAAAAAACAAAATAAAAAAAAAAAAAAAAAACCCATAACCCGCCTGCTTTCGTCCAGCGCGTCCAGGTCTTCGCCAACGGCCAGCGCTGCGACGACATCAACTCCTACGGCCGCACCGTGGCCGCGCATGACCTGCTGAAGGGCAGAGAGTACAACCGCAACAAGGCCATGGAGGGTTTCGACGAAGTGAACGACCCGCGCATCGCCCGCGCGGTGCACCAGGGCGGCTACGCTGACGTGCTGCTGCGCCCCACCATGGTGGGCATCCTGCGCTGCGGGAAGATGCTGCCGCCGCAGCTGAACCTGGTGATAGAAATTGAGTTTGCGGACGCCACAACTGCGCTGTGGTCCGAGAACGCCGGGGCGCACCCGGCGGGGGCCACGCTGAGCACCGACTTTGAGATCCAGAACGACCGAGTTCTGGCCCCAGGTCGTCCTGGACTCTGCGCTGGTAGAGTCCTTCAACCGCGTGCTCCTCTCAGGAAGGTCCCTGGTGTTCAGCTACCCCACGGTGCACACGCAGCAGTCCAGCGTCCCGAACGGCGTGGCGGAGCACAACGTCACCGTAGCGCGCGCCTTCACGAAACTCATGGGCGCGTTCGTGACCTTCTGGGACAACGACGCGGGCTCCAAGATCCACTTGCTGGCCAACCTGGGGCAGGACGTGCCCCCATCAGTGCGGCCAGGCAGGAGGACAGCCTCCTGGAGTCTCAGATGCAGCTGGGCAGCCTGCAGTACCCTCACAACCCCATGAAGGCCTCGGAGCACTTCCACTTCCTCTCGGTCCTTGCGGGCACCTACGACGACACAGTGCGCAACATCGACATCGGCCGCGTGGGCTACCTGCGCCACAGCTTCATTGCCGGCTTTCCCACCGAGCGCGTGCCCAAAGATGCCGCTGAGTGGTGTCAGCACCCGCTCGGGCGACCTTGCCCGGTTCACCTTCAAGGGCCTGGACGGCACGATGACGGACCTGTTCATCCACCTGGTGGTCTAGCAGCTGGTGACGCTCTCCGGCACGGGCGTCTCGGTGCTGGACTAAAAAAAAGGCCCGGTGTCACTCTGCATCATTTTTGATGCAGAGTGACACCGCTTTTGAAGTTGAGGGACACCGCCACAAAAACGCCGTTTTTTGGCGTTGAGTGACTGCGCCACAAAAATGACAAAAAAAGGCCCGGTGCCACTCTGCATCAAAATTGATGCAGAGTGGCACCGCTTTTGAAGTTGAGGGACACCGCCACACAAATGACAAAAAAGGCCCGCTGTCCTTCTTAGTCGTTTTTGACTACAGGTGGCAGCGCCCAAAAAAACATGCAAAACCACGGAAAAATGGACTTGTTCCAGGCCCCTTGGAGGAAGCCACCTAGTCCGGAATGCTCAGCCGCTCCGCAAGCTCCTCCGTGGCCGCGCGCGCAATCTCCTCGCACAGCGCAGCAGGAACGCTGTAGAGCAGCTCGCGTGGCTGCTGGCGTACTGCCCCTCCATCAGCCGCGGCCCCCGCTGCGCGGCGCGGAGGCCTGCCACGCCTCGCAGCGGCTGCCGGGCTTGCGCAGGCCTCGCCTCGGCCTCCAGCGCATGTTGGTCCACAGCCGCGTCTGCTTCCTGTACGGAGTTCCGTACTTACAGTATGTCACGTCCACCCAGGGCAGAGGCTCCATGAACGGCCGGGTCTTCAGCAGCCCGGTGGCCGGGTTCTCGATGACCCACATCAAGGGGCCAAAGTGCGCGATGATCTCAAGGGCGCTGAGCACCAGCGCGTCGCCCTCCAGGAGCCGCCGCGGGCGCGTCGTCAGCGCGCGGCTGGATTCCGTGCAGACCGGGCTGGCCCAGACCATGTCGAAGTGCCCCGGAAACGTCGTGTAGTCCCAGCTCCGGATGTCGCAGAGGATGGTGGGCTCAAATTTCGACACGATGTCCAGGGAGACGACCTCCCAGCCCGCCGCCTCGGAGGCCCTGCCCACCGACTTGGTGCCGCAGAAAAGCTCCAGGAGCCTCGGCATTTTTAAAGAGCAAGATCACCGCCACTGCGACGACCAAGAAAACTCGCGCGTTCATCGGACCGGACTTTTTTCCTACGGATAAAAAAAGGAGCCGAACTTCGCAACCATGAAGCTTGCACTCGGGCTGGACGTTCAGACCAACGCCAAGGGGGGAAAATTCATGTCCATAGAGGACTCCCATCAGGGCGCGCTGGTGTGCAAGGTGGACGTGGAGGTGCTGTGGGAGCCCGGCAACTTCCAGGACGACGGGGCCAAGAGGGTGGGCGTGTGCTTTGCGAGCAACACCGACCTGGAGCTGTGGACGGATGGGGAAGTTCGGCGGGGGAACTTGGACAAGTGGCTTTGCAAGAGGAAAACACGTGATAAAATTTGTCCAAGTACCTTGTCCAAGTTCTTGTCCAAGTTCAGCACCGCCTGATGGCGCGAAGACACGCACCAGCCACACCCAGGGAGCAAGAGGCCATAGTCTAGTTGGCAAAGGCGCAGCTTCCGGAGGGGAAGGGGGAGGGCTGGTTCCTGACCCCGCACTAGTGCAATTTGAAGTGAACGCTGCAACACCTGGATGGTCTGGCTCATGCCGCATCATCCGAAGCAAGGAGCAAAGGTGCCTTCTCCCCAGTTGACGGTACACTAGTGCAAATTGAAGTGAACGCTGTGATACCTTTATGCGGCGGTTCAGGCGGATGGATTCAAAGCAAGGAGCAAAGGTGCTGCCACGGTTCCAGAATCAGCTGACTGTCTTGCCGATCTGGCAATTGAATTCTAGCCACTCCTCCCCCGGAGGAGAATTCTCTTACCCTAATTTTTCTTCATCTGGTTGTCTTGTTATTAAAAAGAATAGTATAAGTATCCGAGCAGGAGCGCCCCGATTCCAGGCAGGCCCCGGAAACCCGAACTTGGACAAGAACTTGGACAAGGAACTTGGACAAGTTTTATCACGTGTTTTCCTCTTGCAGAGCCACTTGTCCAAGTTCGCCCGGGGAACTTGGACAAGGAACTTGGACAACTGCGGGCTGCCGTGTTACAAGCTCTCTCAGTATTACGCCCGATTCCAGGCAGGCCCCGATTCCACAACTTGGCCCAGGGCGGAAACCCGAACTTGGACAAGAACTTGGACAAGGAACTTGGACAAGTTTTATCACGTGTTTTCCTCTTGCAGAGCCACTTGTCCAAGTTCGCCGGGGAACTTGGACAAGGAACTTGGACAACTGCGGGCTGCCGTGTTACAAGCTCTCTCAGTTTTACGCCCCGATTCCAGGCAGGCCCCGATTCCGTGTGCCTCGCCCCGGCGGAAACCCGAACTTGGACAAGAACTTGGACAAGGAACTTGGACAAATTTTATCACGTGTTTTCCTCTTACAGAGCCACTTGTCCAAGTTCGCCCGGGGACTTGGACAAGGAACTTGGACAACTGCGGGCTGCCGTGTTACAAGCTCTCTTAGTATTACGCCCCGATTCCAGGCAGGCCCCGATTCCGTGTGCCTCGCCCCGGCGGAAACCCGAACTTGGACAAGAACTTGGACAAGGAACTTGGACAAATTTTATCACGTGTTTTCCTCTTGCAGAGCCACTTGTCCAAGTTCGCCCGGGGAACTTGGACAAGGAACTTGGACAACCGCAGGCTGCCTTGTTAAAGGCTATCGCAATATTGCGGCAAAAATGGATTAGGTTTGTGCAACAAAGCTCTCTCTTTAGAGGGGGTTTCCCAAATGGATTCTATTCTACCTGACAGGCTCCTAGCACTCGTCCGTCCAGGAAATGACCTCGTCCTGCGAAGGATTCGAAACCTAAAACGCTGCGTGGAGGCGTGTGGCTGCAACATAATGACCCCGAGATATGCGCCGCAATTTGGCTCCAGGTTGCATTTCAAGCGATGTCAAGCTTTGCCAAAGGAAATCCATTTTTCCCTTTTTTTTGGACCCTTTTTTTGGGACCCCTTTTTTTCTTTTTTTCATTTTTTTCTTAGCCCTGCAAAGCTTGGCTCGCTTGAAATGCAACCTGGAGCCAAATTGCAAGCATATCTCGGGGTCATTATGTTGCAGCCACACGCCTCCACGCAGCGTTTTAGGTTTCGAATCCTTCGCAGGACGAGGTCATTTCCTGGACGGACGAGTGCTAGGAGCCTGTCAGGTAGAATAGAATCCATTTGGGAAACCCCCTCTAAAGAGAGAGCCCAAGTTGCGAAGCCCGCCCAGGCCGGCGCGTTAACAACTCCACTGCCGGAAAGCTGCAGGGCCCAGCAGGGCATTTGCTATCTTGGTGTCTACCAGCGGAGTGTCCAGCCCGCCCAGCACGCTGGCGTCCGCCTTGCTTGCGACGGTGGCGTTCAGGGCTGCCGTGGTGGCTGCGTCCAGAAGGACCGCCGCTATTTTAAGTCCACTCAGAGAGCGGGCGTACGCGGTCAGCGCGCTGGCGTCCGCCTTGGAGGCCTGCAGCCCCGCGATGGAGGTGTCTCTGCTTGCAAGCTTGGAGACCAGCGCTGCGGCGGAGACGGCTCCCAGGAGAGCGTTGGCCACCTTGGTGTCTAACTCCAGCGGCGTGATCCTCGCCACTATGTCCAGGAAGTGCTGGTCCACCACCGTCTTAAGGTTGTAGTTGGCCGCCACCTCTCTCTGTTGTTTGTGAAATCTAAAACCGCTCACAGCGCATCCTCAGAGGTTATCATTCAGCAAATGTGGATTCTGCGAAAATTTGGTGGTTTTGCGCGGTGCGGCCACAGCCCTTCTGCTTGCACTTCTGCAAGGGTGGTTTTCCGCCTGCTTCAATATGCAGGCAAAACGGGTTCTAGTCGCATTCTGTGCGTCTTGGAATTGTAAGTTGCCTGGACTTAAAGCGCTGTTTCTGGCCTTGTAAGTGCGTTTCTGTTGCGGAGCTTTGTGGCTCGAAAAGCATGATAAGTGCTTTCTAAGCGCAACGGTAACTCAGAGCAGAAGGGTGGTTGGGTTGGAATTCTCTTGGCCTCATTTGCTGCATGTGAGCCTTGGGGTTGCGTCTCCGTCAATCCTCCGGCAACAGGATTGCATTGCTGGGGCTCGCTGGCCGGCTGGAACTTGCGTAACGCAAAAGGACGAATGGGGAAGATCAAGCTTTTCCCCACGCCTGAGTACACCAGCAAGCAAGCCTCGGACCCCGTGGTGCCCCTGGTGCCATGCACGGGCATCTTCCTTGGGCCCAGCAAGTGGGGCAAAACTGTGGCGCTCATCAGTCTCATCCTGGAGCAGTACAAGGGCGTGTTTGAGCGGATCTACGTTTTCAGCCCAAGCGTCAACATCGATGATGGCTGGATCCCCGTCAAGAAGCACATCGAGCAGGACCTGGGGGTGAACACGGAGCGTGAGCAGGCTTGCTGGGACGAGTGGGATGAGTCCGCCTTGCGGCGCATCATCCAGCAGCAGCGCAAGATCACGGAAGCGTCCAAGAAGTTGGAAATGAAGAAACTGTACCAGGTGCTTGTAGTCATCGACGACTTTGCTGACACGCCGCAACTCCACAAGCCGCACGGCGCCCTTGACACGCTCTTCATCCGAGGCCGTGACATGCAGATCAGCACCTGGGTGAGCTCGCAGAAGCTGAGGCTTATCAGCGCAGCCGTGCGGGTCAACATGCAATTCCTCTGCTGGAGGCTGCGCAACCAGCACGAGCTGGCCGTCATCGAGGAGCTGAGCGCCCTGCTGCCGAACCGGCCCCCTAGTCTAGGCCCCCTAAGTCCCTGGGTGCCCCGGGGCCTCACTGTTCTCTCGAGGCCGCCGGGGTCAGTTACGGGCGCGCTCGCTTACGTCTGACATCCACGATAAAAAGAACGCAGTTTTTCACCTGCAGGTCGCGGACCTCCACCAGGCCGCATTGCTTGCCCTAGTGGCGATGGTAGTCATCTTGACTCTTGCTTGCCGGTCCTTTTTCTATAGGGCGGACAACACAATGGTCCGACTAAAGAGACGGCCCTCGGCTCACGCGGCTCGAGGGCCGCCATTTCCGGAAAAAAACACCATTTTGTTTGTTTTTCCGTAAATTCAGCTTTGCGTGGTTTTTGAGCGTGATTTTGCATGACAGGTTGCCGGTGTTGCGTTTTTCTCATGATTTTCACGTTGTCGGTCGTGTTTGGAAAGAGCTTCCCCAAGCACGTGAGCCTTGTGAAGGCGAGATTCGGGGACGTTCTGGGGTCGGGCGGCAGGGAACCGCTCGCGGGTGCAAAGGCGTGGTTTCAGACTCACAGTTTTTCTTGACCTCACGTGCCCTGTGCCCAGACTTCGACGTGCAGATCTTCTCGCAGCGCCGCGAGTTGCCTTTTTGTCACTTTTTGTTGGCCGCTTGCAGGTGGATCCAATTCGTGCTACTGGGGACTCTTTGGCTGGGCACCTGTGCGGATTGGTGTCAACTCGGCCTTTGAGCAGTGTTTCAGGTTTGGTCCTGGATTTTGAAGGTCGTGTTTTCGCGCTTCCCCGTGCCAGGCTTTGTTTTGACATCGAGGCATACTGCCCGGACCTTCGCTGCTTCCGTTGTCATGGCCATCAATGCCAACTGATCTTTGAGGTTTGGGTCCCAACTCGCCAATCTGTCAGGCCCCCTGATCTTTGGCCTAGCGAGGCCCGGACACCCCCCCCGTCCCGTGCCAGGATTTGCGCGACTCGCGTTGCTTTTTTGTGTGCTTTTGCCAACCCCGTCAAGCCGCGCCGTCAGGCCCGTGTATCTTTGGAAATCGTGACCTCGTTGAGCCAGGCCCGCATTTTGTATTGTCTCTCCAACCTGGTGAACCCTTGACCTTGAGAGCGATTGCCCCAACCCCGTCAAGTCGTACTGTCAGGTTTTTTGTAAGTCAGGCAGCGTGGTTTCCTCAAAATCTTTTTTTTTTCCTGGCGCTCAGGCACTGCGAACTTTTGAGCTTCCGCCCGGGCCCTCGCCGCGTTCCATTGTCATGGCCAAGAAGTCCCGTGCAGGTTATTGTCATTTGATCTTTGTCACCAATCTGTCAGCCCCCTTGATCTTTGACCCAGTGAACCCCTGGAACCCCTGGAACCCCTGGAACCCCTGGAACCCCTCAAGCCCTGGAACCCCTGAATGCCTGGAACCCCTGGAACCCCCTGGAACCCCTGGAACCCCTGCAACCCCTGGACCCCTGGAACCCCTGGAACCGTCCCGAGGGTCCCTGCGATCTTTGTGGTTCCTGGGGTCCCTGGGGTCCCTGGGGTCCCTGGGGTCCCTGGGGTCCCTGGGTCCCTGGGCACGCGTGCGTCCGCTGCAGGTGCCATGAAGCAACGTCCTTTTATCAAGACGTCTGGCCAGGGTCCCAAAGTGCATACATCCTTGTCAACACACGGCGTTTTCAGGGATTTTAGGGACCCCAGAAACCTTTACGGACCCTAGGGGCCTTAGGGACCCTAAGGGACCTTAGGGAAGGACCTTAGGGACCCCAGCAACCCTGGGTCTTGGGGGCAAGAGATCCTGTGAAGTGTGAAGTCATCTCTCAAGCTTCGGTTGGTTGCAGCTTGCCACGCAAGGGGACACAAAGACGCGCGGAAGGGCAAAGCTTCTGTTGTTTTTCCATTCGAGCAACTTTCCATACATCTATTTATCTTCGTGTACTCAAATCTATTTATTTCCATACATTTATATCTTCATATCTCTACGTATTTGTATCTCTTTATGAATTTCATATATTTATATCTTTGTATTTCTACAAATTCATATCTTTATATCTTTGTATCTTTGTATCTTTCTCTTTATATCTTTATATCTTTATGTCTTTGTGCCTTTATGTTGGTATGTCTCTACATGGTGTTTTCTAGTTTGTAGTTGGGAGATGATGTTGTGGTGTTGTGGCCCATTTGCAATGTGTGTGTGTGTGTGTCTTGGCTTCGGCATTTTGTGTTTTTGCATGACCCTATGATGCTGGAGAATGCCCAGGCTGAATGGTACCCGGCGTGAAGTTCTTGCCAAGATCCCTTCAAGCCCCAAAATCCTTGGGGCCACCAAGGATCTCTTGAAGTCTCTGGGTCGCTGGGTCCCTGAAGTCCTCGGAGTCCCTAGGGTCCCTAGGGTAGGGTTTGCAGGGTTGCTAGGGTCCCTAAAGGTCTCTAAGGTCCCTAAATTCCCTAAAGGTCCCCAAGGTCCCTGAACCCGCCGTGCGTTGACAGGGACGAGCGCACTCTGGGGCCTTGGCGAGACGTCTGATGCACACGTGTGCAGATTCAGGGACTCTAGGACCCTAGAAACCTTAGGAGGGACCCTAGGGAATGTAGGGACCCTAGGGACCCAGGGACCCCAGAGGCCCCAGTGATCCCAGGGACCAGGGACGCCAGAAACCCCCGCCCTTCAGGCCCTGGCGGCCCGGTGCCGATTTCGGCTGCTTGTTTTGCAGGCAGGCCAGTTTGGTATCTCGCTTGGACTTTGATGCAGCGGCAGGATGTGGGTCAGCCAGTCTGACGGATGGACGCTGCGAAGCCTTGCAAGGCTTGGCCCGACCGACCTTCAGGCCGCGAGTGAAAAGGAGGAGGAGCATCCAAACCCGTGCGTTGGTGTTGCCAAAGAAGCCAGTCAATCTTGTGTTTGCTCTGGAAACTTGGCTCGAGGGTACTCATCAACACTGACACAACAACAGCTCGCAATGGTTGCCCGATGGGTCTAGTGCCAGTGCTTGAGGAATCGCAGGCCGCTCAAGCGCTTTTCGAATAGCCATGGCGATGATGCGGACCAGGACCAAAAGCCGAGGCTGGCAAGCTTGTGACGCTTCCGTGCCCGCGGTAGGCAGCGGCCAGGTATGTGCCTCTGCCTTCTCGGGATTGCATTGGCGCTGCTCGTGCAGCCGAGCACGGCCTGGGTCTTGGGACACATTTTTTTCGAAGGTTTTCGGGTTTCAGGAGTCCCTTGTCGCCGCCGCCCAGGACTTTGCTCGAGGAGTTCCTGGGCTGAAGGAGCATGAAGTCCCTCCTTTGGATGTTCTTGTTTCGTGCTGAGTGCCAGGACAGCATGTTGGCCCAGTTCTCAGAGTTGCCCGCGGGCGCAAGCAGATTGCACTTTGGCTCTTTCAGGCAAAACGGCACCCGTTGCATGCCGGAGTCGCTCGGCGCGCCGGGGCTGCGCAAGAGGACTCCTCCGACCCGAAGCCTGTTCGCATCTTTTGCCGGTTGCCGCCAGGACAACAGTGCCGAGGCCGGGGACACGTGCATCAGGCTTGAACGCTGGGCTTGTTGGTTGTCAGGACCGGCGCGATCTCGAGGAGGCGGCGGACCTTCAGAGAAAGCGACGTCCCAGCTTGGCCTCGCTCAGGTGGTCGCAGAAGCCGACAGGGTGCTGGAGGACAACGGCACGGTGAAAGAGACCAAAGCCGTTTTGCGCCGCTGGAGCAGCACGTTGGTCGGGGTTGCAAGAGCGGCGAAAGTGTTGAGCTCAGGAAAAGCGCAGAAGATATATCCAGAAGAGATGCCAGTGAAGCGCAGAATTCCCAAAGCAGAGGATCCCGCCGTCTTCACCACCGACGTGTTCATCCCCTTGGATGAAACCATTCGCAAGCTGGATGTTTTGTTGCAAGATGAGAGGGTGGTCTTTCTACGTGCTGGTGTGGCAAGCGGCAAGTCTACATTGGCGCAGCATTTGTGTACCACACAGCCGTCCAAGTATTTTGGAGTCCATGCCCCACTTGCAAAGGATTCAACCATTTTTGAGATGTGGGAGAGAAAGATGAGGGCAGCTGTTTGGGGACAAAACTCGAATGTGAAAGACAAAGACTTGCAAGATATGATAAGATTGATCTATGACAATGACCAAGTCCTGGTTTTCGATGAATGCCACTTGCTCTTTGCTTGCCCCGAGTTCCACGAGCAGTTCCTGAAAAAGCCCTCGTATCTGAAAAGGCGTCCAATGGTTCTGCTCTTATCTGCAGCGTCTGAAGGAACAGATCAGCAAGGACGGACCTACTTAACACCAGCGGCAGTTCCTGCAAAGTACATGTGGACTCCCCCAATCCCACATGCCAATGAACTTGTTGATCAACTTGCTGAGGCTGATGTCTATTTGTCCCAGGATGCGGTTGCTTTCTTCATGGACTTTTGTGCTGGACACAGAAGTCTATTCATAAGAAGCATGGAATGGGTGCAGCAGAAGCAAAGCGGGGACAGCACTCGCTGGGATTTGACTCGCGCACAAGGCGAAGTCAGTCAGGCATGGGACACAGACAATTGGACAGAAGCCCCAGATGACAGCTTGATGGGGAAGCTTCAGACTGTTCGCGCCATTCGTGTCAACGGAGCTTTTTCAGACCCGCAGAGCATACCGCAACAATTTGTGGACATCTTGTGCGAGGGTCCAACTGCTGGTATGGACGCGAATCTCCGGCGCAAGCTCACTTTAGTTGGTTTCACGCTTCCTGTTGTGCCAGCGACTGACAGAATTCCAGAGGAGTTTACGCCATTGGATTGGGCAAAGCTCGGGACAAAATATGGCGTCGCCAATTACATGATGGCTTCCTACTATCGCCAAGCGCTTGCGAAGAAGCGGCAGCTGACAGTGGATGTGGACAGAAGCCCAACTTCTTGCACAGATTTGCTCTTGCGAGCGCTGCCATACTTGCTTTTTGCAGATGTGGTGGCCATCCAAGGGGACAAGTTCGGAATTCGTTCTGATGTTTCGC
Source organism: Effrenium voratum (assembly GCA_963377175.1). Taxonomy (NCBI): domain Eukaryota; class Dinophyceae; order Suessiales; family Symbiodiniaceae; genus Effrenium; species Effrenium voratum. The sequence continues at coordinate 388,675 of CAUJNA010003253.1, read as the reverse complement.
AAGAAGAGCTCCCATTTGAGGTTCACTACACCCATGCCGCAGTTCGGGAGTTGAAGCGCTTGGTTGGCAATACAAATAGTTTGGAGAGCACAACTAAGGGGAAGGTTGACATCTATACTACGTTGGAGGACGGTTCAACTTTCGCCATTGAAGCGGTCATGTCTTCTCGGGGAGCAACCAGCATTGCTAAGCATCGAGATCGCTTTGAAAGCGCGTCGATGACAAACTATGCACATGCACAGCACAAGTGCTTGCTGATCATTGGCAAATGTGGAGACATGAGAGAGATTGTGGGAAAAGTGCGGGACGGTATAGAAGTGGTCGGACTTGCGCCCAATCCATCGCACACCGGCTACTATGTCTACGTCAAGCGGCAAGGTGAGAAAGTTGTTGACTTCCACATCCCGTGCGATGGAGTTGCAAGAGGGTTCTCCTGGAAGGATGAAGAACCATTCTTTGAGATCAGTTCTGCCCAGAAATTCAAGTACATTGAGCCAGGCTGGATTTTTTTGAACATTCAAACTCAGCATTGTTTTTTGGCTTCGAAAGATGTCAGAACGTGGAGTGCGAAACTCGACCAGTTTTCCGGGCCAGTGGAAAGCAACAAACGCACTTCTCACGTTGCGCGCTCAGATTGCCGCCTGCAAGGCAGTGCCGCCCCGCAACGACCCCCAGCAGTGTGGGTCTGTCAGCTGGGAAGCCCTGCCTGGACCTTACCAGCAGCTGTGAGCAGTTTTGCCCTGCATTCATGTTCGGAAAAAAGCTGTCGACTTCCTTCTCAGAAGAGCTCTCAAATTGTCGCCCACCTTCAATATTCAATGGAGATGTTGTGTTTTTTTTCCTTCCCTGACCTTGCAGGGGAGTGGCGGCTTCCAGCCCGCTGGCAATGCTTTTCCAATCGACCCAGTGCCGCAAAACATAGCACCCCTGCCATGTATTTGTTGAATGCATTTTGATCACGTTTTGTGTGAACTTGAACTTGGAGGATGCTGTGCGTCTTAGCTTCAATGTTGGCAGGCATATTTGAAGAAGGCCCCGCGCTCAAGCCGAATTTCGCTCATCCTGTCTTGCAAGCTCTTGAAAGAAGGGCGATGACAGAGATTGAGGGATTGAGTGATTTCCACACTGAGCGTTGCTTGAGGCCATCAAGCAGGAGAACCCAAATACTGTATCCTGCGATGCCTATCAAATGGACATTTACCGCCGGAAGGAGAGCTTTGCATGTCAAAGCGCACCCCCATTTGTTCCATCCCCCACACCTCACCCCCTTGCCGTCTCTCAGCTGGACTTTGCAGGACGGCGGCTGGTTTAAAGAAGATGAAGAATCAGTAGTCGACCGTGGCGAATCCAAGCCGAGCGCTTGGTTCCGATGCCTTGTAATTTTGGGTTGTGCTGTCGCCCAGCTGTCAGGGCAGACTGCTATGGATTCACGATTCCAGCTGGAGCTGCTGGAGCCGCATAGTTTGAGGCACCTCAGCAACCCAGCAGTGTTCCACACGTGCGAACTTGCATCGTTGCCAGGCTACTGCTGGCTGTGGTCACTGTTCTCGGCTGAGGCAATGCTGGCGCACAACGTTTCACCTCGTACAGTGACAAAAGCATGCGTTCGCAGGCACAGTTGTTTCGTTGCAGTGCGACTTTGCTTGACTCCTGAAGGGTAAGGCAGGCAACTGTTCACACTTTTGAACATCAGGCAACGGTGTTCAAGTCAAGCAGGGAATGCCTGCAACGGGTACAGGACCAGCAACAGTTGCCGGCGCTGGTCAACAGCTGTTTCACTGCGGCGTTCCTCCCTGTGCCAAAGCGCGCGGATGCAGTACCAAGCCGTTTGAAGAAGTGCGGGGGAAAGAATTGCTCTCGTGGCTTGCCAGTTTGATCTTTTTGAGCCAAGTTGTGCACAGGTGTTTGATGCTATTTGTTGAAGGTGGCGATTAGGGAAGTTGAGCAGCAGTGGACAAGAAATCACGCCGACCAGCGCCAGTGCTAATGAGCATCATTGCAGAATGCGGGCCAACAGCATGGGAGAAACGCATGGAGCGGCAATGTCATTACTTCCAGGAATCGCGGTAGCATGTCATGAAGCGCCAATGGCTGAAGCTGGTGTTTTTTCTGCCGACTGTGCGCCATTTCACCAGCCGAGTTCTCTCTCGGCTTTCTCGGGGCAAGCAGTTGGTCAACAAGTTCTCGTAGGTGAATGGCGGATGGGGCTTTTAAGCAAGTATCCAGCGAACAAATGGGGAGCAAGTCCACGCATTGTTCTTTATTGGACACAAATCTAAAATTGCACTTCTGTCCCCGCTGCGCACAGATTCCAGGGCGTTGGGAACAAGCTGATCTTCCCCATGGCCACGGTTTGCTTTTTTTTTTAGCGCATCCCAAACCCTGAGTCTTGACGCGCAGGTGGCAGCAGTAGATTAGGCGGTAGGCCAGCTTCGCCCGCGTTTCGGGCTGCTAGGGCTCGTCCCCTTCGATCACCCAGCAAGGCCTCGGCTTGCAGCAGCGCAGCCAGCAGCTTTCCATTTGCCGCAACCTGCCCCAGATTGTGGGCAGCCATTGTGGCGAAAACTTGTTTCCGCAAAAAAGAAGGTCCTTTTTTCAACAATAAAATCCGGTTTTGTAATTTTTATACGGGCTCGGAATTTGTAGGGAGTTCCCCGATTTTAGAAAAGCCAGCAACAGGCACCGATAGCGACCTTGCTACAACTCTATGGACATCAGGAAAAGAATGTCCCACGCCGTTTTGAACAGTGTCCGCGGTTAACCCCTGTCTATCGAACTCTGCATAGATGGTGGAGGCATCTGAGACACCCTAAGTTAAGCAATGAGCTGCCAGAAACGCTGCCAGAGCTGCCGCAGACCCTTCCGACCAGGCAATGAGCTGCCAGAAACGCTGCCAGAGCTGCCGCAGACCCTTCCGACCAGGCGATGAACTTCTTCCTGCATGCCGAAGCTTGCCTCGAACTGCCGCAGCCAGGCGATGAACAAGCAGAAACGCTTCCAGAGCCGTTGCAGGCCCATCCCAGACAGGCAATGAACAAGGGAAATCTGCCATCCCCAAAGGCAGGATTGCGCCCTCAGGGACTGGTTGCATTCTGGGAAAGGGCCGGACGCAGCCACAGAGGCTGGAGCAATTCCGGGCTGCTGCGAGTACAGGCCGCGACAGGGTCGCCGGGCTGCTTGGAGGTGTACTCGGGCGTGGGGAAGAGCTTTTCGCCTCGGCTGGCGCACTTGCATGACACCAGAATCGCCGCGTGGGGAAGAGCTTAATCCTCCCCATGCCTTTGCCTTATGGGCGCATCCCATTCCCTAAGGCCAACCGCTGCCCGGCGGAAGCAACACTCCAGCGACCGAAGCGCGAGCCCAACCCAGCCAAGCTGTGGGCCGGAGCACCCAGCCCGGGCACTCTGAGCGCCTTCTGCGGGGGCTGGTGCGGGTGGGCTTGACGGCGCGGGCGGGTTGCGCCAGAACATTCTTTACATAGCGCTGCCGGGACCTCAGCCGCGTCTCTCGAACACAGGTGGCCGCAGTGAACGCTGCACACCTGCCGGCCGACGCCTCAACGCAGCCCTGAGGGGCGTCCGCGGCTGCTTTGGCGCTGCGGGGACGCTCGACTGCCAAGAAACAACCAGCCGACGCAGAAACGCAGCTAGGGACCGTGTGCGGCTACTTTGGCGCTGCGGAAACGCTCGGGCGACTGCCAAGAAACAACCGGCCGACGCAGAAACGCAGCTAGGGACCGTGTGCGGCTGCTTTGGCGCTGCGAAGACGCATGGGCGACTGCCAAGAAAAAACCGACCGACGCAGAAACGCAGCTAGGGACCGTGTGCGGCTGCCTTGGCGCGCGCGGGCGACTGCCGCAAAACAGCCGAGCTTAGAAACTCAGCCGTCTGCAGCTGCTTCTGGGCTGCGGACGACTGCCAAGAAGCTGGCCGACGCCTTAACGAGGGGCGTCTGCGGCTGCCGGGCGCTGCGGAAACGCCAGGAGCAACTGCCGCGAAGCTGCTGCCAACGCCCCACGGACGCTTGCGGCTGCTGCGGAGCTGCGGAGCACAAGAGGCCGAATGTTAACAAACCTACTAGCGGTTCAAATTTTGGCTCCATGAAACCAGATGACTACTGAGACACAAAAGAGGCAAAAAACAACTACTGGCGGTTCAAAAAAAACTGAGCCTAGAGTGTCGAGTTCAAAAGAGAACTGAGGGGAGTGTCGAGAGAGACTTGGTACCTTCTTGTCTCTAGGCTCACTTGCGGAAGTGTCCTCGGGAATAGCCTGTAGGGGCGTGTGCTGCAGGGGCCGAGGGCGCTGGACTGGACGAAATCGTCCAGGTAGAAGTGGCTTGTGACGAACGACCCTTGCGGTCCGGTTGATCCAGGGGCAGCGGCTCATTCCGCTCAAGGTAGCCCACCACCTGCTCAAAGCGCGGGCGCTGATTGAAGCCGTGCGCCCGAAGTGTCTTCATTTCTTTTACTGTTGCGCAACTTCGTCCGCCGGCGGTGCACGGCCTCCGTCAGCCGGCTCACGTCGTCCAGGTGCCGCTGCCCCTCCTGCGCCTGCCTGCGCTCGCCTAGCCAGTTGTTGAAGGCGCCTCCTCCAGTTCTCGGTAGCGCTTCAGCAGCAGCGGCTGCAGGTTGTAACTCGGATAAGTTTTGCGGAACCACCAGAGCATCTGCGGCTCGTTGCGGGGCTCAATGGACATCATCTTGCTTTTACACTAGTATGCTTGCGCCTGTTGTCAACCGGTCATAAGCCGACTGCCTCTCCAGCATGCGCAGGGCGCGCTGCTGCTCTCTTGTCGGCTTTGGCTTGCGCTTTGGGGCAGCCGGCTCAGTAGGCACGTCCTGCTTCGGTTTGTTCTTGCTGCCAGGAGGCCTCCCCCTCTTGTGCAACGTGTGGTGCCTCCGGCGCAGCGCGCGCCTCTGGCGCCTCTTGTTTCGGATGAAGGGCGTGTCAAGGGCGCCGTGCGGCTTGTGGAGTTGCGGCGTGTCAGCAAAGTCGTCGATGACTACAAGCACCTGGTACAGTTTCTTCATTTCCAACTTCTTGGACGCTTCCGTGATCTTGCGCTGCTGCTGGATGATGCGCCGCAAGGCGGACTCATCCCACTCGTCCCAGTAAGCCTGCTCACGCTCCGTGTTCACCCCCAGGTCCTGCTCGATGTACTTCTTGACGGGGATCCAGCCATCATCGATGTTGACGCTTGGGCTGAAAACGTAGATCCGCTCAAACACGCCCTTGTACTGCTCCAGGATGAGACTGATGAGCGCCACAGTTTTGCCCGACTTGCTGGGCCCAAGGAAGATGCCCGTGCATGGCACCAGGGGCACCACGGGGTCCGAGGCTTGCTTGCTGGTGTACTCAGGCGTGGGGAAAAGCTTGATCTTCCCCATTCGTCCTTTTGCGTTACGCAAGTTCCGGAAGCCGGCCAGCGAGTCCTGAAAGTAAAGGCCGGCTGAAGTATACGCGCTGGCCTATCTGCGGCTGCCCTAACCCAGCACAGCAATGCAATCCTGTTGCCGGCGCAGGATTGACGGAGACGCAACCCAAGGCTCACATGCAGCAAATGAGGCCAGAAACGCACTTACAAGGCCAGAAACAGCGCTTTAAGCCCGGGCAACTTAAACTTCCGAGACGCACAGAATGCGACTAGGACCCGTTTTGCCTGCATATTGAAGCAAGCGGAAAACCCTTTCAGAAGTGCAAGCAGAAGGGCTGTGGCCGCACCGCGCAAAACCACCAAATTTTCGCAGAATCCACATTTGCTGAATGATAACCTCTGAGAATGCGCTGTGAGCGGTTTTAGATTTCACAAATAACAGAGAGAGCTGCCACCGGCCAACGTGGCGTTGTTGGCCAAGGCGATGGAGCCGTTCCTGGCCGCCGTGGTGCTGTAGTTGGACAGTTTCAGGTCCACGCTGTCCGGGGTGCTCTTCGTGGCCACACGCCCTCCAGCACGTCGAAGGCCGACTGGTCTGCCTTGTTGGAGAGACCCGTGGTCAGCGAGCTCTACAGCCCTGCGATGCTGCTTCCGTGCGCGGCCACCTGTCCGTCCGTGGTGGCCAGGGCCGCCGCCGTGGCGCGCTGCTGTCCAGCTTTGAGACCAGCTCTGCGGTGACCCGGTCGTCCAGCGACTGGATGGCCGCCGCGTTGTTGCCGGAGGCTGCCGTGTTCACCGCCAGGTCTGTCACTTGCGCGTAGGGCGTCAGAGCGAGGGCCAGCTGCCCTGCGGTGACGTGCGTGCCGTCAGTCACCTCTCCGCCGAAATGATTTGACCGATGGCGCCGGTCAATCGTGACACAGCCCGTGGGTGACCTGAAAGCGAGGCCGGCTCCGCGGCTTCGGTCTTGGAGCGAGGCCGGCTCTGCGGCTTCGGTCTTGGAGCGAGGCCGGCTCCGCGGCTTCGGTCTTGGAGCCCGCGCCAGGCCCGCACCAGGCCCGCACCAGGCCCGCACCAGGCCCGCACCAGGGTGATTTGCGCCGGTCAATCGCGGTACTGGCGCGGGCTCGGCAGGCTGGTGCGCTTGCCGCCACGTAGCACGTGCTCGGCTACCAGGACATGAAGTGAAGGACAACATCCTTCACTTCTGATACCTATAGTGTACCGCAGAAATTATGCACGGCGTACACAGCTTCACCGGTCACATAAAAAGCGTGCTACAGTTGTCCCCCCACAGGACAACTGGACATTTTTTTCTTGGGAAGAATTCCGACCTTGGCGCGGGCTCGGCAGGGCTCCGATGCCGGGCAGGTGGCGCGGCCGGGTGGCGCGCTAGGTGTGGAGCCAGTGTCCGATATAATCGGACACTGCTTCGCAGTTGGTGATAACATATGAGACATCATCAGCTGCGTGCCTGGCACGCTAGGTATCGAAGCCTCCACGTCGGCGGGCTGGCGTGGCCAGGGTCGCGCCTCTGCAGAAAGTGCCTGACATCCTCACAAAAAATGTCGAGGATGGATCAACGTGCCACCGCCGGGTGGCGCGGCCGGGAGGCTTCTATGCCGGGCAGGTGGCGCGCTAGGTATCGAAGCCTCCACGTCGGCGGGCTGGCGCGGCTCCGATGTCGGGCAGGAATGTGATATGTCAAGCTTTGCCAAAGGAAATCCCTTTTCCCTTTTTTTGGACCCCTTTTTTTGGGACCCCTTTTTTTCTTCTTTTTGTTTTTTTGTTTTTTCTTCGCCCTGCAAAGCTTGGCTCGCTTGAAATGCAACCTGGAGCCAAATTGCAAGCATATCTAGGCGTCATTATTTTGCAGCCACACGCCTGCACGCAGCGTTTTAGACTTCGAATCCTTCGCAGGACGAGGTCATTTCCTGGACGGACGAGTGCTAGGAGCCTGTCAGGTAGAATAGAATCCATTTGGGAAACCCCCTCTAAAGAGAGAGGCCGCCCTTGCGGCGGGCCAGCGCTCTGGCCGCCCAGGCTGCACGCCGCTGGAGGTAGACACCAAGATAGCTGGGTCTCGCCACCGAGGCCTTCGTCGCAGCGCAGCTTGCTAGCCGGGACGCCAGCATCTCGGCGCTCCAGGGGGCCAAGGCCGACGCACGCTGCTGGCCTCGTACGCCACGCATTTCAAGCGAGATCAAGCTTTGCCAAAGGAAACCCCTTTTCCCTTTTTTTTGGGACTCCTTTTTTTGGGACCCCTTGTTTTCTTTTTTTTGTTTTTTTCTTAGCCCTGCAAAGGTTGGCTCGCTTGAAATGCAACCTGGAGCCAAATTGCAAGCATATCTCGGGGTCGTTATATTGCAGCCACACGCCTGCACGCAGCGTTTTAGGTTTCAAATCCTTCGCAGGACGAGGTCGTTTCCTGGACGGACGAGTGCTAGGAGCCTGTCAGATAGAATAGAATTCATTTGGGAAACCCCCTCTAAAGAGAGAGCAAGAACGGTTCCAAGCCCGAGCTGCTGGTGCTGCCTTGCCAACGCAGGATTGTCGGGGGCAATCCTGTGCCCAACGCAGGATGAGTGGAGCAATCCTGTGCTGGCAAGAGGATTGACGGCAAGGCGACTCCGGCAGCAATGCGGGTTCTTACGGTAAGAGAAAACGGCTTGGTGCCAGATTGACATCCCCGCTCTGTCCGCGAGCGTTTTGCGTGGTATTTACCGCAGATTCGTGCTCTTACTTGATGTCGAAGTGCGTTTCGACTGCGCAGGCTCGCACAAAGCGAGGTGTCGACTTCTGTCCGCGAGCGTTTTGCGTGGTGTGTGCCGCAGATTCGTGCTCTTGCTTGATGTCGAAGTGCGTTTCGACTGCGCAGGCTCGCGCAAAGTGAGGTGTTGACTTGTGTCCGCAAGCGTTTTGCGTGGTATGTGCCGCAGATTCGTGCTCTTGCTTGATGTCGAAGTGCGTTTAATTGCGCAGACTCGCACAAAGTGAGGTGTCGACTTCTGTCTGCGCGCGTTTCGCGTGGTATGTACCGCAGATTCGTGCTTTTGCTTGATGTTGAAGCGCGTTTCGATTGCGCAGGCTCGCACAAACTCGATTTCTTTGCTTTTTTGGCGGCTCCAGGGACCGTGGGGGTTTTGTCTCGCGGCGGCACGGGTTTCCGGCGAAAGGTCCCGGGCTCGATTCCCGCCCTGTCCGCGCGAGCTTGTTTCCCTTTCTTTGGGCATGCTTGGATGGTGCTTCTGTGCTGCGACGGCTTCTCGATGGTAACAACAACCAAACAGCAACAGCAACAGCGCCACATTCATAGAAAGAAAGAGATACAGAGACAACTCAACGAGAACCAAGGAAGAAGCTACCTAGCCAGCTAACTCACTAACTCAGGCACCCTTGTTGAAACAAACACACAGATCTTGCCTTTTGTAGTGATGCTTGCGCAGCCATGGGCGCAATAATCTTGGCGACACAGACTGGCCTGCGCGCAGCAGTGCCACGCATCTATCCCAGCAGCCCTGTCCTGCGATTCTGCCGTCTCACCGATATGTGCTGCTCATGGAAGAAAAAACGAGCATGCCTGCTGGCCATGCCTGTGCGCTTTTTTCTTCTTGGTGCTGCATGTGTCTCTACTCCCACACACGTGTCCTCGTCTTTGTGAGTGTGCGCGCAAATACCGCAAAATGATGTTGCAGCTTCCTGACAACAACCGCCGTTTTGCGGCGCTGCCCGCGCAGCGTGTGACCGCCGCCTATCACTGTTTGGGGTCTCGCGCCGGGGTAATTCTGACAAAAAAGCGAAGTCGGAATTCCGACCTCGGCGGGAGAGCGAAGTCGGAATTCCGACCTCGGTGGGAGAGCGAAGTCGGAATTCCGACCTCGCAGCCACTGGCAAAAAAGCGCGCTGCAGTCCTCCCCCCACGGGAGGACTTACATTTTTTTGTGGGAAGAATTCCGACCTCGGGTGGCGCGGTGCCAAGCCGTCACCGTATGACCGTATGATCCGTATGACTCGGCAGGCTGGAGGCTTTGATGCCGGGCAGGAACGTGGCGCGGTTCGGCCGGCTGGAGGCTTCGATGCCAGGCAGGAACCTCTGTCTGTAGAGGGAGTTTCCCAAATGGATTCCATTCCACCTGGTGGGCTCCTCACACTCGTCCGCCAGGAAACGACCTCGTCCTGTGAAGGATTTGAAATCTAAAATGCTGCGTGCAGGCGTGTGGCTGCAACATAACGACCCACGGTTCCAGAACGGTTCCAAGCCCGAGCAGCTGGTAGTGCACCGGGGCAATCCTGTTGCCAGCGCAGGATTGCCAGCGCAGGATTGACGGTGCGTTCATTCTGCTGCTGGCCTCCACTAGTCTCTGCCGCGGCGGGCGGGCTGGCGCCTGTCGGTTTTTGAACAACTCGCGCCTACACCGCTCGCTGCCTCTATTCTCATCTTGAGCATGGTCTCTCCGGCGCGCCCGCAAGCCTGTATGGTTTTGCAGCAAGACCTGCTCGAGAAGTGGGAGGCCGACGTTGCTGCCATGGTTGCAAATCAGAAAAGGCTGTACAACGCCCAGCACCAGGAGCCCGACGAGATGCGTCGGCTGCACCTTGCAAACCAGGTTTCGACTTTGAGCAGGCCCTGGAGGCCGTCAATTATGCCTTTGAGCCACACTGCATTGGTCCGCGTCGCACGTTCTTCCATGGTCGGTTGCTCGGCATCTGTGTGCCGGCGCGCGGCGACTCCTCCTCAAATTGTCGCTCTTCTTCTTCTTGCATCCACTGCGACGGCAGGGGCTGCTCGGAGCGGTTCGCGATCCAAACCGACGTTCTCCATAAGTGGCTCCCAGACGAATCCATTCTTACTTTTACGTTCCACGCCCGCCGCCCGCCGTCCGCCGTCGGCCCCGCCGTCCGCCCCCCGCCCCCGCCGCCCACTCAAACTCACTGTCTCACACTCACTCACACACACTCACTCACTCACACTCGCTACACTCACACACACTCACTCACACACACTGACTCACACACACACTCAGTCACACACACTCGCTCACTTACACACACTCACTTACACACACGCGCGCTCACTCACTCACACTCACTCACACTCACTCAATCACTCACAGGGGCAGCATTTGGGAGACTAAACGGACTGGATGTCTTCGAGCGGCTCAATCTGCGTGAAGGCGCAGCACTTTGGAGATGGCGCACAGATTTCGTGGCAGGCGCAATATTTTCTGCATCTGGGTGTGTGTTTGCGTGGCAGGGGCAGCATTTGGTAGGTGTCTAAAGGGACTGGATGTTGTCGAGCGCGCGGCTCGGGGGCTCAATCTGCGTGACAGGCGCAGCACTTTGGAGATGGCGCCCAGATTTCGTGGCAGGCGCAGAATTTTCTGCATCTGGGTGTGTGTTTGCGTGGCAGGGGCCTCAATCTGCGTGACAGGCGCAGCACTTGTGGCAGGCACAATATTTTCTGCATCTGGGTGTGTGTTTGCGTGGCAGGGGCAGGATTTGGTTGCTGTCTAAAGGGACTGGATGTTGTCGAGCGCGCGGCTTGGGGGCTCAATCTGCGTGACAGGCGCAGCACTTTGGAGATGGCGCGCAGATTTCATGGCAGGCGCAGTATTGTCTGCATCTGGGTGTGTGTTTGCGTGGCAGGGGCAGCATTTGGTAGGTGTCCAAAGAGACTGGCTGTTGTCGAGCGCGCACGGCTCGGGGGCTCAATCTGCGTGACAGGCGCAGCACTTTGGAGATGGCTTGCAAATTTCGTGGCAGGCGCAGTGTTTTCTACATCTGGGTGTGTGTTTGCGTGGCAGGGGCAGCATTTGGTAGCTGTCTAAAGGGACTGGATGTTGTCGAGCGCGCGGCTCGGGGGCTCAATCTGCGTGACAGGCGCAGCGCTTTGGAGATGGCTTGCAAATTTCGTGGCAGGCGCAGTATTGTCTGCATCTGGGTGTGTGTTTGCGTGGCAGGGGCAGCATTTGGTAGGTGTCCAAAGAGACTGGATGTTGTCGAGCGCGCACGGCTCGGGGGCTCAATCTGCGTGACAGGCGCAGCACTTTGGAGATGGCTTGCAAATTTCGTGGCAGGCGCAGTTTTTTCTGCATCTGGAGGTGTGTTTACGTGGCAGGGGCAGCATTTGGTAGCTGTCTAAGGACTGGATGTTGTCGAGCGCGCGGCTCGGGGGCTAAACTTGCGTGATAGGCGCAGCGCTTTGGAGATGGCTTGCAAATTTCGTGGCAGGCGCAGTATTTTCTGCATCTGGGTGTGTGTTTGCGTGGCAGGGCCAGCATTTGGTAGGTGTCTAAACGGATTACACACTCAGTCACACACACTCACTCACTCACACACACTCACTCACACACACTCACTCACTCACACTCACTCACACTCAGGGGCAGCGTTTGGGAGATTTGCGTGGCAGGGGCAGCATTTGGTTGCTGTCTGAAGGGACTGGATGTCTTCGAGCGCGCGGCTCGGGGGCTCAATCTGCGTGACAGGCGCAGCACTTTGGAGATGGCGCAAATTTCGTGGCAGGCGCAGTATTTTCTGCATCTGGGTGTGTGTTTGCGTGGCAGGGGCAGTTTTGTAGGTGTCTAAAGGGGCTGGATGTTGTCGAGCGCGCGGCTGGGGCTCAATCTGCGTGACAGGCGCAGCACTTTGGAGATGGCGCACAGATTTCGTGGCACGCGCAGTATTTTCTGCATCTGGTGTTTGCGTGGCAGGGGCAGCGTTTGGTAGGTGTCTAAAGGGACTGGATGTTGTCGAGCGCGCGGCTCGGGGGCTCAATCTGCGTGACAGGCGCAGCACTTTGGAGATGGCGCACAGATTTCGTGGCAGGCGCAGTATTTTCTGCATCTAGGTGTGTGTTTGCGTGGCAGGGGCAGCATTTGGGCTGTCTACAGGGACTGGATGTTGTGCGCGGCTCGGGGGCTCAATCTGCGTGACAGGCGCAGCACTTTGGAGATGGCGGATTTCGTGGCAGGCGCAGTATTTTCTGCATCTGGGTGTGTGTTTGCGTGGCAGGGGCAGCATTTGGTAGGTGTCTAAAGGGACTGGATGTTGTCGAGCGCGCGGCTCGGGGGCTCAATCTGCGTGACAGGCGCAGCACTTTGGAGATGGCGCACAGATTTCGTGGCAGGCGCAGTATTTTCTGCATCTGTGTGTGTGTTTGCGTGGCAGGGGCAGCGTTTGGTAGGTGTCTAAAGGGACTTGATGTTGTCGAGCGCGCGGCTCGGGGGCTCAACCTGCGTGACAGGCGCAGCACTTTGGAGATGGCGCACAGATTTCGCGGCAGGCGCAATTTTTTTGCATCTGGGTGTGTGTTTGCGTGGCAGGGGCAGCATTTGGTTGCTGTCTAAAGGGACTGGATGTTGTCGAGTGCGCGGCTCGGGGGCTCAATCTGCGTGACAGGCGCAGCACTGTGGAGATGGCGCACAGATTTCGTGGCAGGCGCAGTTTTTTTGTGCATCTGGGTGTGTGTTTGCGTGGCAGGGGCAGCATTTGGTAGGTGTTTAAGGGGACTGGATGTTGTCGAGCGCGCGGCTCGGGGGCTCAATCTGCGTGACAGGCGCAGCACTTTGGAGATGGCTTGCAAATTTCGTGGCAGGCGCAGTAGTTTCTGCATCTGGGTGTGTGTTTGCGTGGCAGGGGCAGCATTTGGTAGCTGTCTAAAGGGACTGGATGTTGTCGAGCGCGCGGCTCGGGGGCTCAATCTGCGCGACAGGCGCAGCACTTTGGAGATGGCGCGCAGATTTCATGGCAGGCGCAGTATTGTCTGCATCTGGGTGTGTGTTTGCGTGGCAGGGGCAACATGTGGCAGCTGTTTAGGGAGGCTGGATGTTGTCGAGCGCGCGGCTCGGGGGCTCAATCTGCGTGACAGGCGCAGCACTTTGGAGACGGGGCATAGATTTCGTGGCAGGCGCAGTGTTTTCTGGATCTGGGTGTGTGTTTGCGTGGCAGGGGCAACATGTGGCAGCTGTTTAGAGAGGCTGGATGTTGTCGAGCACGCGGCTCGGGGGCTCAATCTGCGTGACAGGCGCAGCACTTTCGTCCAGACTCACTTGCACTCATTGCTTTGTTGGAGAGACCCAGCGAGCTCTGCAGCGCTGCGATGCTGCTTCCGCACGCAGCCCCACCAGGGACTGGATGGCGGCTGCGTTGTTGCCGGAGGCTGCCGTGTTCACGGCCAGGTCTGCCGCTTGCGCGTAGGGCGTCAGAGCGAGGGCAAGCTGCCCTGCAGTAACGTGCGTGCCGTCAGTTACCTCTCCGTTGTCCAGGACCTCCGGGGTGTTGCCCGTGACAGGTCCTTCAAACATGTTTTCTTAGGTGTGACCAAAGTCTGGTCATAGGCTACGTACTTGTAACGCTGGGTGTGATATTACGTCCTTATCGTAATTTATAACGTCCTGGACCATACATGAATTGAGGGAAAATATCCTTCAATTCCACTTGCCTGCCCCAGGTCTTGATACACAACGGCCTGATGGTTTTTCGGGCAAAATCGATGGAGTCAAGACATTGTCGCTGTAGCGCATGGCTACGATGAATTGACCGATGGCGTCGGTCAAATCAAGCTCCCGGGCCCAGGTCGTGATACCACCCCTGCGCTGCGCACGACGCTCAAAAATTTCGGGACAAATCGCCGAAAATTTCGTCCTGGTTCGCAGAAGGAGGAGGCCCGGGCCTTCAAGCGGCGGGTCTTTAGAGGACGTCTCACAGTCCTCCGGGTCCTTGCTATATCCAACTATGCATTGTGTGCGTAGTTATGATATAGGACAGAGAGCGAAGTCGGAATTCCGACCTCGGTGGGAGAGCGAAGTCGGAATTCCGAGCTCGGTGGAAAGAATTCCGAGCCGGCCTCGCTTTCAGACCGAAGCCGCGGAGCCGGCCTCGCTTTTAGACCGAAGCCGCAGACGAAAGCTTGTGTCACGGGGCGACACGGACCGTGGGACACCTGCGGGCCTAAAAGCGCCCCGGTGACATGCGAGCGGTGACAAGCCGGCTTCCAGCAGCTCCCTTGTCTCAGTGGTTAAGGCGCTGTCTCTGCACCACCCTGGTCCGGGGCTCGAATCCCGCCTGCGACCGGGCAACCTTTGCCCATCAATGAACCAATATTGTTTCAAGCCGATTCAATATTGACTCAAACTTGCCAAGATTTTCGAGCCCTCTGCACGTTCGGCAGGTTGGCGCGTTAGACCCGGTGACAAGTTTGGCAGGTTGTCGGAGGACCTTTGAGCGTTCGGCAGCTGGCGCGTTAGACCCGGTGACAAAGGCGGCGACAAGTTCGGCAGGTTGCCGGGTCACAAGCGAGGACCTCCGCAGGCTGTCGTGCTTGGACGAAAAACGGAAAATCCTGTGAAGAACGACGTTTTCGGGAAGTCGGGAACTTGGCCGTTTTTGCGCACTTTTTCGGTCCAAAAGAGAGCGGTGACGAAGCGGTGGCAAGTGGTGACAAGCTCGGCGGGATGGAACTTGCGAGCTTTTCCGGGCTGAAAACGGAATCGAGAGCAGAGAGTGAGCGTCTAAACCTGTTTTCGGCCGAAACCGAGCGAATCTAGAGGCTGAGGCACCCCACTTGCCGTCTGACAGGAAAAAACGAACTTTTCGGGAATTCGGGAAGTTGGCCGTTTTGAGCACTTTCTCGACCAAAAACGGAGCGGTGACAAAGACCGGTGACATCGGAAAAACGTTTAGCAGGATGGAGAATTTGCCTGTTTTGCAGGGTTTTTCGACCCAAAGCCGAAAATTGATTGGGTGCTGTAAGCCTATGTTCCTTACTACTGGTGACAAAGACCGGTGACATCGGAAACGTTCAGCAGGATGGAGAATTTGGCTGTTTTGCAGGGTTTTTCAACCCAAAAACGAAAATTAATAGGGTAGTGTAGGCCTGTGTTCCAAACTACTGGGGGCGCCTCGCACACCAAAAAGACACGTATGCTTCTTTCATAGGCGCAAGCTTGACTTGAAGCCGCACGTAAGCAGATTCAAGTGCACTCTGTGTCTGTACCACTGTCGAGTATACCACTTCGAAGCCCGGTTCTCCGCGTACTGCGGAACGCACAGAAGCTCAGACTGCTGCACGGCATTCTATCAGCACACCCGCGCAGAGCGGGTTGTTTGTCGATGCTGGCAGCATTGCGCCGCCCAGACGCGCATTAGCGATTTGCGTTGATTGTCATCTTTTTCGCAGCCATTAGTGCGCTCATTTTCTGGAAGAAAGTGCAGTTCCAGAGCTGCCTGACTTGTGCGGATGGTCCAATTTCTACCGAGACCATCGAACTCAACTTACACCACCAAAAACTCTTAGCTTAAGCAATTGCATGCCCTACTCCGATCAAAAAGAATCAAAAAAACTTTTGGAGCAAGTCCTGGGGCTGCTCATCTGGGCCACCACCTACGCCCACAATTGAGATCTTGGCTTGCGTCTTTATGTGCGGTTCGCCACCAGGCTGCGTGATCTTAGTAAACGCTTGCCTTCCTCTCGGCCGCACTGGCCTCGCCCGTGCAGCACCGCATTTTTGTGCCACTGGACTCAAAGGCATTTTGAATACCAACAAACCCCTACGCAGACGCCCATTCGACTTGCCTCGCGTGGTGCCCGTCACAAGACGGTTTGGGTGCGCAAAGCAGACCCCGCTGCCGAGCACACTCGATTGTTCAAAACAAGCAAAGCCAACCTGGAGTGGCTTCTGCAATGCTTTCAAGCTGACTTCCGCGCAAAGCAAGCCAATCCTGGCATAGAAAGAGCCGCCGACGCGGTGCCAAAGGCCCAACGCGAAATACCTTGCTTCAAAACCTTGGCCCAGCTTGCGCTCGAGGGCCAGCAGTGCGCGGCCTACGCCGGCACGGACAACACCGCGTCCGGTGAACAAGCCGTTCACCACAGCGTGGCCTTTGCAGATCTAGTAGCCGCATGGCCTACAAGCACAAATAGGTTAGTGCTAGCATCGCATCCCAGGCGAGCGCAACGTGTGGGCTGATCAGCTCAGCCGCGGAAACACATCCGCATTTGACAGCAAGCCGCATACTCGCTTCAGGTTTCGTCCACATAATTTCTGGTCCCACACATCCGCGCTGTCGTTGCATCCGGCCGACGCACCGTAGCGGCCGGAGCATAAAAGTGCTCCGCAACCGTTTGCTTGAAACCCTGAAGTGGAAGCATGTCAGCGGGTCCGTATGGGGGTGCAGGCGCAGGGAAAGAACATTCCAACATCTACCTACCCCAGATTGCCGCTCGGCACTGCGCCCGCTCGGCACATCTACCTTCCTGGAGTGCCCGCTCGGCACTCCCCCCCGAGGCAAGCTCGGCGGGTTTTTCCTGCAATGCGATCGAGGTAAAGTCGGCCAGCTTAGGATTGTTTGTCCTGCAAGGAGTCGAGCGCGTCAGATCGAAAAAAACTCGAAAGAGACAAACGGTCCGTCCTTGCGGCTGAGGTGCAGCGCTCGCGATCCTCGAGTGAAGGTCCTTCACGTCCGCCTGGCAGGTCGGGTGCCAAAGGTCGAAAAAACGCCAAGAAGCGCGCCTCGAACCCCGCCGTCCACCTCTTCTCGCTTCCCGCTCCGCCCGGAGGGTCGCGATTGCCACGTCCTGCCGGGGACGAAAAGCTCCCCCAAAAGAAGGTGGAAAAAACAAGAGAAGAGAGAACAAGCCTTTGCTGCGACTTCCGGCTCAGGCGGTTCTGCAAGGAGCAAATTTGCGTGTCCCGCCAACGAAAGCCGCGCCTTCTCCACCTCCGCCTCTTGCAGGAAGGCGATCCTTCTCCAGGCGCCGGATTGCCGACAAAAAGCGACATTACTTGCGCAGAGCAACTTGCACAGAGCACTTGCGCACACTTGCGCAGAGCAACTGAATGTTTCTGCAACACATTTTATACAGACGAGCCAGAACACAGTTGCAAGAGCTGCCAAGGCCAGTTTTTTTGAGCGCTGAGCCTGATTGGGTCAAGTTGTGTGTGGCAGTTTTGTGTGTTGTATTTCATCGGGTTCGGCTCATTTGGTTTTCGGCTAGGCGCCCCTTTTTTCGTTTTTTTTTCCTCGTTGCTGCGCTCGACGTTGGCTGTTTTTTCTTTTTTTCCGTGCTCTCAGAAGGCCGCCTCCTTCAAATTCGCCAGGCGACCTTCAACCTCGGGAAGCTCGTTCTTTTGTTTTCCTACTCTTTTCGGGGCCTGTCGTCCGACAGGACCAAGCGAGAGGGGCGGTGAAGGCGCGATTTTTGTTTCTGACTCTGCGCAAGTTGCTCTGCGCTGCTGCCGGAGCAGTCCAGCGTGTCTGATTGCAAGGCCGCTTGGCGAAAAAAAACACACGTTCTTGTTTTAATCGAATGTGGAAGTCAGCAGCTTGGTTCGCCATCGTTAGCCTTTTGAATCGCCAGCGGCGTCTGGAGTTGAAAGAAGGCATGGATGCCTTCTTCCAAAAGAAGCTTCTGCATAAACTTTTGAAGCGGGGTTTTTGGTCACTCAGATCTGACTTGCTATCATTCTGGATCCGCAGCCGGGAAGTTGCCCAGCGTGGAAGCTCAAGATGGCTAACTTGGAGGGCCGCCCGGTGTGCGGAGTTGTCTCCAAGGCTGTGTTTCAAGCCAATTCTGCCCCTTCCATAAACAATTCCACCTGGCTCTCCTCTGTCTTCTCGCAGCAGGTATGTCTTTGAACAGGTTGGGTGCTGGTGCAGTCCAGTTAGTTGGCTTGGCAGCGCGCGCTGGTCTTCAAACCTTGTTGCTTGAATCGTAGCTACGCCGGCGTGGAGCGCAGAAGTGTTCTGAAGTGGGATTTTCTTTGAAAGAGACTGGAGATGAGCTGACAGTTAACTGCAAGACATGTTGGAGCTTAAAGTCTGTGTCCAGCGTCGCGGGATTCAAGCCGTCAACTGACGAGCTGAAGACCAGCACGCTGCTATTTGGACTGTAAGACGCGCACGCGCGTGCTTGCTGGAAGCTTGGATTTGGGTTGTTTCTTGCATGTCTGTGGTTGGATGGACAACTTTACAAATCTTCTTCGCAACAATGTTGTTGTTCGAAGTCGTCTTTGCTTGTTTTTTTGCTCGTGTTTGCTTCTGATTTGTTTTGTTCCCTGGCTCCCTTTTTTGAACGTTGAGTTTTCTTCTTTTTTCGCCCTTTGCTTGGACTTGATGTCGCTGGAGCAGTGGTTTTTGACTGTAATCTGCGTTAGGTGCGTCCAGACCGTCGCTCGACAATTTGGCCCTAAGCAGTTCAACAAGTCTCTGCACAGAAATGGTGCAGTTGCCAAGCTGGTTTTGCTGCTGCAAATTGTGTCAGTTCATTTGTGTTTGCAGCGACTTTTCGAGTCGCGTGTGTTTTTCCTCGTATTTTCGCAATTCCAGGCTGCAGCCACCGCAAATAACAAAGAAACAGAATTTGAACATTGTTTGCGCTACAAAGATTGGATTTTTTGTGTTGCAATTTGTTGGAAATTGCGTAGCTTTTGGGTGCATTCATCAATATTTGACATTCGTTCATGCAAATGCAGCTTTTCAGTTTTCTTGCCAAGACTTATTTCGACTTATGCCTGCACTGATCTGCAGGCATAGCAGCATCGGACTAATTTAGATGTTTGGTTATTCGACTGGTTTGATGAACCATTTGCTCCACACAATGCTGGGTGTTATGCAAACATATCATGACTGCATTGAGGTGTTTGGATATCATGGGCTGAAACATGCCTTGTCACACCTCAGACTTTCCTTCTGATAAGAATGGATTTTTGAGCGTCACTGCTTTTGAAGGCGCAGCCACACATGTCGCACTTCTGATGCTCGCGCATTGGCTCGAAGAATGGGGGACGTGATGTTGGGATGCCAAAGAGGCAGTTGAGGCGGCGGGATGTGAGCCGCAACCTCTTGGCTGTGTACGTGGAATTCAGTGGCCTTAGATTCTTTTTTTGTTTGCGCAAGGGATGGTGTCTAGCTACTTTCGTCATTTGTTTTCAGGTCTTGCTCTTGAAGCTGGGTTGGCTTTCGGATTGTTGCATTGACTCAGCAGAACCGTGATGGAGCTGCTTGTCATGAAATGGGGGGGTGGCAACTCAAGTGTTTCTGCACACGATCCTTCTCACTCGTATCGCGTGGCGTGGAAGCCAAGCCCTTCCGCTTGCAGACACGTGGCAGTTGGGCTGCTCATTGAGTCTCTCAACGGCACCGATCGGTGGCTTCGATTCGGCCCTTGATGTCTTCATATCAATTTCATATGCCCTTCGAACTCTGTAAATGTGCAAAGACACAAGCACACGAGCACAGCTTCTAAGCAGCAATGTCGCAGGGCATGCTTCTTGCAGTCCATTGAAGACCGGAACCAGGCATTTTCTGAGGCTCAGCCAACTCCCACAGCAGATGTCACTTTGGGGCTAGCTCCTCAAATCGTTTTTTTCACCAACCCCATGGCCGGCTGCCTCCCTTGCTCCGGCCCCCTTGCCAGGATCGGCCATGGGCTGTGGTGTCTCCCAGCGTGCCGTGGTGGAGGAGGCTGGAGACGTCCCAAGCGCGTTCGGTTTCAACGGCCCCCCGAGGCTCGGAAGAATTTGTTCAGGCTCAGTACGGCTCGTGCAACCCAGGTGTTCCTTGCTTGACATTCAGATTGGAGATGCGCTGTGAGTGTTCCGCCTTTGCGGCCGCGGCACAACAGTTCACCCGGATGATGGTGCTCCGGATCAAGATCAACCAGGGTTTACAAAGTTTGGTCATAGTCAGAGCCTCACTGTATAGACATTTTAGACTAGAATTTGAGACCGTAAAATCAGCACGCTTGGGTGTTGCAAACCAATGTCAGAGAATGGATGTGTGTGCGGTGTGTGATGTGTGTTGTGTATTGTGTTTTGTGTGAAGTCTTGTGTGATGTGTGTTGCGTGTGCGCGTGTCTGCGTGCGTTTGTGTGTGTGTGTTGGTTGATTGTGTGTGTGTGTGTGTGGTGTGTTGTGTGGTTTTGTTTCAATTAGTGGCTGTCTTCAAGAACAGATGAAAATGGTACCCTCAAAAACAAGAACCATGAAGCAAGCAAACTATCAGGCGAAAAAAACAAAGCAAACAAACAAGCAAACAAATATCTAACTAAACAAACAAACCTGTTTTTTTCTCTTTTTTCTTCTTCTTTTTTTTTCAAAAACAAACAACAAGCAACACATGTCAAACAAATAAACACAGAAACAAACAAACAAACAAACAAACACACAAACAAACAAACAAGCGACCAGACCAGACCCCAAAAAGACCAAACCAAGCTAACGAAAACAACACACAACACACAACACACAACACACAACACACAACACACAACACACACACACACACACAACACACAACACACAGCACACAACACACAACACACACAACACACAACACACGACACACGACACACGACACACAGCACACAACACACAACACACAACACACATAAGACACAACACACAACACAACACACAACACACAACACACGACACACGACACACAACGCACAACACGCAACACACAACACACAACACACGACACATGACACACAACGCACAACACACAGCACACAACACAGAACACACAACACACAACACACGACACACAACACACAACACACAACACACAACACACAACACACAACACACAACACACGACACACGACACACAACGCACAACACACAACACACAACACACAACACACGACACATGACTCACAACGCACAACACACAGCACACAACACAGAACACACAACACACAACACACGACACACAACACACAACACACAACACACAGCACAGGACAGCACAACACAGCAAAGCACAGCACAGCACAGCACAGCATAGCACAGCACAGCACAGCACAACACAGCACAGCACAGCACAGCACAGCACAGCACAGCACAGCACAGCGTGCAGCATATCACACAACAAAACACAACGCAACGCAACGCAACGCAACACAACGCAACACAACGCAACGCAACGCAACACAATGCAACGCAACGCAACGCCATGCAACGCAACACACACGCACCACACGTACGCAACATACATACACACAACTTTGGATAGTCCCCCTGTTTGCGACACATACACAGTTGGCTGCCACTCCCTGCGAGAAGTGCCCTGCCAATCCTATCTTCAGTCCGTTGCGATGCTTCTGACAGTCAGTCGCTCCAAGTCTCTCCGGGACACGTTCACTTTGGCCTCAAGATCTCTTGAGCTGGCAAGAGAAACTGACGACTCCTGCTTCGCGAGAGATAGGCGCTGGGGTTGGATTGCCACCTTTCGCGCCACCGCCGTCCAACTGGAGCAGGTCCAACGTCGGGAGGCCCCCCGGCCCGTGCGGGAGGCGCGCGCGGCTGCGCCGGCCCAAGGGTGTGCCGATGTCAAGGGTCAAGGAGCTGCTTTTGTGGTAATGTTGACCCCACGTTAATGTTGACCCAGGATTAATAAACCCGTCCCATTATTTGGGGGGGTGTTCCCTCCAAAAGTGATGAATCCCCACTAAAAGGGGACACCCCCCTATTAATCAACCAGGGGGTTATTAATCCGGGATAGAGAAATTCCACTTCGCACCGGGTGGGATTGGTACTTTATCCGACTATATGGTTTCATCCATCCGAGGTGCAGGATTTTGCCCACAGCATGACCAACTTGGAGGGCTGATTGTGGTACGACCAACTTGGGGACGGTTGTGATATGAACTTGAGATGCTTGTATGGCACCACGGATCCCCGCTCTCGGACCCATTCGATAACACACTCAAGCCGCCTGAGGGGTCAACAACATATTTCCACACCCATTCAGAGTTGGACTTTCTGCGAGCACGCAGGAAGAGGATCGATCAATTTTTCCCGGATGGCGTGTGGACTAGGTTAGGTCCCAAATTAGTTGGCGGACAGAAGTTTACTTCCGATCTGAAGAAAGGACGCCCTACTGAATTTATGACTTTCGTACGTGGATTTGCCACTTTTGGTAACAAGGCCAGCATCTCCCTGAGGGCTCCACCAGGGTCCCATATCCTCGAAGGATGCAGTCCAAACACAGGTGCCTCTATTTTTGAGGGAACCCTTTTGTGTTTTTGGTTTGCTCAGGAAATCAAAAGAACACGGGGAACCCCTTCTTTGTGGGTTCTTGCATTCTGCGACCCCACACTATCCCACGGGCTCCAAAAGTGTCCAAGCTTGGGCCGTAACGACACTCGAAGTTCTGCTAGGCTGCGAGACCGGCAGAGGCTTCTGAGGCTGTGTCGGCGCAGCGCAGGGGGGGAGGGTGTGGGTGCTTTCGCGCAACCCTGGTCGCGAGGAAGAGCGTGGGGGCAGCGAAGATTCGGGCAAGATAGCAGGCTATATGAGTGACTTGCGCAGACTTGTTGTTGAGTGTTGTGACTTTTCAGTTCGTGCTTGTTATGTGCACGTTTCATGTACTTTAGTTTTGTCTCGCACCTTTGTTTGAGAGGGCTTCCAGGCTGCTGAAGTGGCTGGAGGCAGGTTTATTGACAGCGTTTTCAGTTTCCTTGGCTATTCTGCTCCTTTTGCCCGCGCGCACGCGCTAATGAGCACACCTATCATGAATGTTAGCCAGAATTCCCTGCAAGAAGGAACTTATTGGCCTCAAGCACACGCGTGCGAAGTGGTGGCGCTTATTTTGGTTGCGAGCTGATGCCAAGTGCCGCTTGCCCCCTTTTGACCAGGTCCGCTCGCGGCGCAGAGGAGATTCCAGGACGGTGGACGTCGAAGGGGCTCAAGCGTGCTGTTTTGGAGGGATTTGTTCATTTGGGGTGATTTTGAAATGGGCTTCCCTTGGGGGTGATGCGAAAAGGGGTCATATAAGGAAACTGCTCGGCGATTTCGTTTGTCTTTCGTATGGGGTATACTGCTCCATGTTTAACGTAAAGTCCACTTCGGCGATTCAGCAAGCATGATGCTGAAATCTGCAAGAAGGAAGAAGCAACCACCGGCCTCACCGTGCAAGGTAGTCATACTTGTCTAGATTCATCAGCTGCAGATACAATGTGACGCACAGGACATTGGAAGATGCTGACTATGTTTGCGGACTTTAGATTTTGAGTTGTGGGTTGCAAGATCAAGTGCACACGTTTTGGTGTGCTTGGATGGAAGTGCCTGTAGGTGCTGAGGATGTCCTTTGCGATACATTTTCCATTGGATGTTGGCGTGGATTGCCCAAAGTGCTGCTTTGGACAGTTTAAGCATTCTCTTGGGCACATGGAGGCGTCTTGGCGTGTCCAATCCATGGGATGATGGTATCTTTTACTCAAGTATGTCCAAGTAGCAGAGGATTATGCAAGAGTTCATGCGGTTGTTGCCAGCAATTGTAGGGAGACCAAAGAGGTGTGTGTTTCCCGAATCAGGACCGACGTCTATTCTTCAGAGAGTCTTCTATGCAACCTTCCTGGCGCGTTTTTTTTTTTTCTTCTTCTTCTTCACAATTTGCGCTTGCATACTGAAAGTCCAGGGGGTACGTGAAGACTCATATTGGTGGTGCTCAGTAGGGAATGACCCTTATAAGCCATCCAACTGGTGGTTTCCAAGGGGACCCCTGAGTTCATTCCCTCATTCCCTTCTGAGCATCAGCAAGTTATCTCAGGTAACTTGAAACCCTGGCCCATGTCTCACCTGCCCATGAATTGAGGAGTAACAGTGGCGAACGACAGGCGAGGTTGGCGGATGGCGGGCCCGGGAGGGCGTTTTGGTCTCTCTCGGTATATATATATATATATAGGTTGTCGAATGTGACATGCTCATGTTTTCTAGGGCCACTTTCCGTTGGGTACGGAAAAGGGTGAATCCTTCACAATGACCCTGTTTCTGGCCTTGCCGCCATTGGTCTTTGGCAGGTAAATGTCCCAAATGTGTTTTGCCCAAATCAGTCATTTGCACACAGAAAGAGAAACGAAAGTGTTCTACGCCAACCAGTCAGCACACAACATAGGTCATTTCTGCCCAGCATGCAAGGACAAAGAACTGAGTCAGCAGTGGCAGCCGGCCCTTCATGGTGCCAACTGATTTCTTATTTGGCTTCAACAAGGTCCATGTGTCAAACTGGACAAAAGATCCGGTGGACAAAACAGCGAAAGAAACACCGGCGGGTTTCTTTCGCAAAAATCCGCGTCGAAGGCTCGGCCTCGGCGTGTGGAAGGCCGTCCGCAGAATGTCCAGGCCGGGTGGTCCCCTGTTGTTTGATCAATCTCCCCAGGCCCAGCTTGGCGAAGCCAGCTTGGCTTCAAGCGTGCCCGCCTCTTCTTTTTGTGTTTCGAGGGGAAAGCAGAGGGGGCGGCCACCTGTTTTGAGGCCGACTGGCCCGATGTAGCGATTGCTGCAGCGGTGCTGATGTCCATTTGTTGGTTGCACCCTCTTGATTGGGAATTGGGAAAGTGGGTCCCCCAATTTTTCAGGGTACCCCTTATTTGGTGGTTTTGAAGGGAAACCAACAGGAAAATCACGTTTCTTTTTGGCGGGGGGGGGGGGGGGCGGGATCTCCTAAAATACGGCCAAGCGTGGTTTGGTCCTCCTCTGAGGGAACCTGCCGACCGAATGAATCCATCCGTGAAGATGGCTGAACACCCTCAACATACTTCCAGGATCATGCCTTCTGCTTCGAGTGCGGCATTTTTTTCTGCGTGGGCTCTGCGTCGGGGGCCCAGCGAGTGGCCCTTGCGAACGAGACCTTTGCAAAGATCTGCTTCCGAGCCCAGCCGTTTACGGAGAAGCCTGCCGAATTATTCCTCTAGAAGAAAGTCTTGGGGTTCTGCGGAAATGCCAATAGGTGTGACCACAACCACTTGCTGCTTGCCTTGTTGAGTCCTCTACCGGCGAGTCCTGCAAATGTTACTCTTTTGCGTTTTCAGGCTGCCCATTGCTTCTCCGCCTTGCGGGAGCCATGTCTTTTGCTCGCAAAGGAAAGTCCCGGTTAGCAAGCCAAGCCGTCAAAAAGAGTCCTTCTGGCTCTGAGGCAAGTTCCGCAATGTTCTCAGTGTGGCAGTTCCTTCGTGCAATTCCTGCGGGCGGCGCAGGCTGGTGGTGGGGTGGTGGTGGGAGTTTCCGGGTCGTTGGACTGCAGGTCTTGTTCTAAGCACGCGGCATCATGGGGATGGTTTCCTCAAGCCTGAAGGCACTTTGGACCGGCTGCGGGGTAGGTGACTGGCAAGTACCGACTTTGGTCCATCAGCTGAACCTGTGGGTCTGAAAAGCTACTGGACTGCCTGCCGAGCGCACGTTGGTTCGATAGTGTCATGGCGGGTTGGGCTTTCCCCCGAAACAGCGGGTGAGTTAGGTTTGCTACAGGTCCGACCCCGGATGAAGTCCATTAGGGTGTCCCATTATGGTGGGAAATACAGGGCTTCGGAAAAGAACACATTGTGGTCATTTATATAAAGCATTCCCTTCTCCAGCAGACCAAAAGGCAAGAACCATTTTGGCGGCAATGTTGCGGCGGATGATATGGTGGTCCTCCAGGTTGATCAATCCTGGGTTCTTAAGCTGAATGGGACAGAGGTGGAACTTGCAACTGAAGCTTGACACAATGTGAGTCCCTTGTTTGAAGCCTTCAGACGAAGTCTCCGCAATGGTTGTCATCCATAAGCTTTGCTGGGAATTTAGAGGTAAATGGGCTATGGATTGGTCGTTAGTTCCTTTACTTGCTGGTTCGATAGGATGAGAAATGGAACCCCGATTTACACCATCCCCGAGAAGTTTCCTTTACTCGATCCCCAGGTTTCCAATTATCATTCCAATTCTCGTTCCCTATCGATCAGCAAGTTTCGAACTCGGGTCCAGGATTCGAACTGGATCACAACTGCCTGGCGCCCAGTTCAAGGGACCGACCGGCCGTTTTTGGGCGGTTTTTGGTGGCCGGACTGTGGGCCGAAGGTTCACTTGGTCCAGCTGGCGCTTCGCCTTTTTGGAATTTGTAGACAAGCAGAAAGTGCAGTCGCGGGAAAGGCCCTTGTTCTTTTCTGCTGAAAGGGCCTCTACTCCTAAGTCAAGTCTACTCACATTCGCGGATTCCCACCTCTCGTGCGAGTGTGCTAAATATGTGTTGCTATACCAGTCTTTTGGCCACAGGGCCGGAGCACAGCGATGATTGAGACACAACCCACTGCCAGTATTGGGAGGGCAGAGAGGTTGCCTTGTCGCAACAGGCATCGCAATCTAAAGCAGCCTTTCAAAGGAGGCAGCATGGCAGACCGCTATTTTGTTGGACTTGGACTTGCCAACCCCTCTGACCACTAACCTTTGCCCAGCTCGGCCGACTGAGGACAACCCCATTGCACAAAACTTTGCCTTTGATGCCCGGCGCCCGGCTTTGAAGGGATGGAGAGGATAGTTCTTGATTAGCTTGGGGTTTGTATTGATTCAAAACACACCCTTGTGAAGCTGCCCAACCGGTGTGTCACTTTTCAGGGCCCCTCTCCAAAAATGCATCTTTGTTTTCCTTTTCGTTTTTTTCAACAAATCCACTTTGGGATTCAGTTTGACCGAACACAATTGCCAGGATCAGCTGGAGAACTCCATCTCTGCCTCCTTGGCAGAAACACCCATCCCGAAGAAGCCAACTCAGGCGCGCGCAAGCGCGCGTTGAGTGCCTGAAAGGTGAGGGGGGTGGGGCATTGGTCTTCGGGGTTGATTTGGATTTCTATGCTGACTTACCTTGGTGGCTCCCAGCCATCCAGTTCCTTAGCTTTTTAGCATTTTGGTGTCTAGTGGGGTTTCCATTTAGGCCACTCAAAGTTGAACTTTTAGCGGGGGATCTGAGGACAGCCCAGTTGCCACAGTGTGCTTGTGCGATTGATTGCTGCCACAAAATCACAGAACTATTTCTGCGGTTAGCGTGCACGTTCAGGGCTGGGTTGCCCCCTGCAACAGCTTGACTGACAAACCCCGGCACTTCTCATGTTTGGATTTTTGTGCTTTGGTAGCTCATAATTTGTCCAGTGCTGACTGCTGTGGATGCTGCGTCGTTTGGCCCTTGGGTCCCTTCGAAGGACCTGGCAACCATCAACCCCCCACGCCTTGGGGCCTTGTTTGGCTTTCTCGGTGTCGGTTATGATAGGCCACTCGTGTCTGCCCCTTCGGAGAATCTAAGGGCGGGGGGGTGGTCTGTTGGGGGGGGGGTGGTTTGGCCTGAGGCTTATGCCGTGGTGGTCAAAGTGAGAAACTGGGGTCTCCCTTCACCCGGCGCCCTTCGGGAGACTTTGGAAGACTGGGGCCAAGTCCACGGAGCTTTTGCGCCAGAAAAGCTTCCTGCAGTCGCTGCAGACCACGCAGCTGGACAAAGCAGAGGCATTGGTCGATTTCAAAGTTCCAATGGCCACAGAAAGACTTGCCCATATTCCTGGGTTCCAAATCAATCCTTTAGCCTATGGTGGTTTTTATGCCTGAGTGTGGGTGTCCTATGGCGGATTCGGGATGCCCCCATTGGAAGAAACGTATTCTTTAGGTATGTCTGAGCTCGCAAATTTCATGGGGAGATCGTGTTCAAGCACCCTGACCTCGTTCCAACATGCCGGGAACAAACGGCCAGAGGAGCAGCTAATTGTAGAGGATTTTCCGCACTCTGTCCCAACACAATGTGGAACGGTACGGCTGGCAAGTGGCGGGTATTTCCGGAGAACTCTATAGGGAGCCGCAACTCATAGCACCTTTGTTTGTGTGCACCTGGAGCTTTCATGCAACGGTTGTTGCTTGTTCGTTTACATGTTTCACGAATCTTCTAGGTGCTAGGACCTTCGAGTTGCACGGAGGGTTTTGAAGATCATGTCCTTTTGCTGATGAGATGAGCGGGAGCATTCCAAGCCCCTGCAACAATCTCTTGGCTCCAACATGAGCCATCAGAACTTGTGTAGTTGCTCATCTGGCGACTCCTCTTGGCAGTTGCTTCAGGCTTCCTTATTGCCAATTGAATTCAAGATAGTCAACATTTAACCTTGGGTCTCCCATACAAAATTCAGGATTGCCAATACCAGATGACGTTCTGGGAATCGACACCAGAAGTGAACCTACGAATTTTTTGTTGTGGCAGGTGGAGGTGAGAAGTCGACTGGGACCCTCAGACCCCAGGCCGGGCGTGAAAGAAGCTCTGCTTGCTCCTCGGGATCTTCTGTCCCGAAAGTGGAGTGCTATATATATATATATATATGTATGTAGATATATATATTATATATATATATATGTTTATATCAAGGCCCCGTTTCCCAAAAGGAGATACACACGCTAGCGTTGTGAGGTTTCATGTTGAACTGTGGAGCAACATCTTCGGGGTTTGAGGTCATTTTGAAATGACTTTTGATGTGAATCAGCAAGCGCACCAGCAACGCAGATATCATTGAGTCACGCGCATAATAATTGTTAGCGCTGAACATGTGATCTGCTTAGTAACCAGTTGGGCGTTGGGAGACCTTGGGAGGAGCAATCAATTCGATAGGTTCTGGTTTACTGAGCGTGGTTCCTCAACCAAAAGCTGAAGAAGGGACATGGACCTTGATCTTGTGCTACTAGCGTATCTCTCATGAAGTTGTTGACGCTATTCACTTCAATACTTTTGGCCCGACCTGACGATGACCGAAGAACACTCATAGCTGACTTGGCAGTTCTTGAACTAGTCATAGTCGCCGTCGCTGAAGGCAAGTTGGAGCCGTGCAAAGGAGCAGGAGGTCGCTCGTTCTTGTCATGCTCGTCTCCGCTGCGCAGCGCTCCCGCGAAGAGCCGGCTTCCGTCGACATAGCGCGCAAGGCTTTCGACGCAGTTCTGAAACTTGGCAATCTGCTCTTTCTCGCATCAACCGTCGCCGGCATGACCAGCGACCTCAGGGTTTGGCACCAGCCCTTTGAGATTTGTCAGCAACAAGATCTAGAGGTAACCCACCATTGGTCACCAACTCAAGTGGCAAGCTCCAGCAGTACTGCATGTTGCCTTGGCTATGGCGGCGTTATTAAATCCATTTGTTTAATTTGTGTTGTTGCTTTTCCTTTCTCCCTGATAGGAAGCGGGAAACACCTGCCTGTGCGAGTTTATCATTTTGGCACCTTGCGCAAAAGGAAATGGCAACGGGTCTTATCATTCAAATATGGGCTCATTTAGCCTTTCTGGTTCCCATGTTTGCTTTTGGGTTCCATGTCAATCTGGAGGGGTAGCTTCTCTGCTTTTTCGAAATGAAAGAACGGTTCCCCTCAAACCAGCAAACAGCTGAAAATTGCAGCGTCCCCTTAAACCAGACCAGCAATCTGAAGCTTTGGACACTGTCACACTGTTTGCTTCCACTTGAACTAGACAATCCAGAAACTTTTGAGACATCTGATTTCCCTCAAATCGACAATTCAAATTCTGGACAGCGGTCTGTCAATTGGTCGTGCGGTTTCTTTAGGGCGCTCTTCGTCGCCATTTTTGGGTCCCTCGACATGTACCCAGGGGAACAGTCGATGTCGGCTGAAGGTTCTTGAGCTTCCCACCCTGTTTATGGAAAGTCGCACCAAGTGATACAGTTGAGGTGTAACGGTCAAAATGAATATTGAAACAAATAAGCAAAAAACAAACTACGACGCCATTTGCTACATGCCCAAATTGCCCACGTTGGCTCCGACCACTAAGATCCCGTATTGCAGTGCCCGTGTGCTCCGAGTTGCGAATGGATAGCTCTGCGTTGATTGGATCTGTAATTCGGGCGGCTGGAGGAATTGTTTGTGCAAGCTGCGTGGCCACTTGTCCCAACGGACCAACACAACAATGCTTCAGACTTGAACAGCCGTTCATTGGTCTCAGGTGGGTCGTGGTTTGGTTTCTGGCCGAAGTGCAATCTCCATGCCGTGTTGTCGCGAGGTCGAATTGCTCCA